>JAOTRH010048429.1:0-19558 GCA_034768845.1 Heliamphora exappendiculata | reverse complement strand
AAAAATAAATAAATAATAATAAATAAAAAAGAATAAGAATGTATACTGAAAAAAGAAAAAAAAAAGACTTAATTTAAAGTGAATGATTAGTGTTTGGGTGAAGCATGGGAATTGATTTTAAAGAGTATATTTTTACTGTAAATTGCTTTAATTAGTGAATCAGTACGTGTTTTCTTTTAGAAAGAGAAACTATAAAAATATATAATATATAAATAAATAAAAATAAAAATAATAAGAATGAGAATAAAAATATTACACCAAAAATAATAGTTAATTAGGTACAGGACGTGGGGAAAGAGAACAGTGGAAAAAAGGAAAAAGATAAAGAAAAAAAAAGTAAAATAAAATAAAATTTGTTATATATCTAACAAAATTAATTATTTTTAGAAATATAACTATGTATATATATATTTATATATATGTTGTGTGCGTGTGTATTTGTTTACAAAAGAAATGATAATAACAATAATAATAATAAAATAAAAGAATAAGATGTATAATAATAATAAAGTACAATAATGATGATAATAATAATAATACGAATACAAATAATAACATAATAATAAAAAAAAAGAATGAGAATATTATAGTAAAATAGTAATTACATACAACTTTTTATTTTATTTGTGCATAGTAAAAGAACCATAAAGTAAAAAAACATCAGCACTATATGTAGAGATTGCAAGTGACAAAGGGTCAAATTGACATTAAAAATTAAAGTACATTGCATGTCATTGACGGAAGTTACTATAGAAGGGCAAAAGGAGAACAAAATTTTATGTAATTGATGGCAGCAACGATTATAGACGGAATTCTAACGGTTTAGATTAGTATGTAATAACATTTCGACTGTAAAGGAGTCCAGATGTTTTGGGTCTCACGTGAAATGCACCGGATATCTATTATTTTTAAAAAAATATTATTTTTTTTTTAAAATAAAAGTCCAAGATATCTAAGCATACTTTTTAAAAAATAGAGTCGCCGCTTGATTTTAAAAAAAAAATAAAAAAAAATAAAAAGAAGGTTGCAGGTCTTTTAAATACGTAATCAGAGAAAAAAAGAGTTCGGGGGCTAAGGTAGGAAAAAGGAAGGTATTAGGCACCATTTTTGCTCAACCGTAAGATTGGCCTTTATGTTGTCAATATTGATTCTTATTGTAAACTTTTTAAAGGTAACATATACAGAACAGACGGTTAAGAGAGTTCAAACAAAAACAAGCAACAAAACAAAAACTTAACTATGATCCTAGAGTCATGCAACTTGATTATTATTTCTAGATATACCACATGTATTGTTTAAGCAAAGTAAAGCGAAAAACACGAGAGTAAGCGATGAAACATACAAGTGAAATTCTAAAGGTCATGCAACAATAATTATGTCCATATCATGTTGTAAACAGGCTGTACAGAACAAGTAGAAGAGATTTAAATATCATATTTAAGCTACTAGTCATGCACAAAACTCATGACCGTAGCAACAAATGTTGTGGTCATAGCAACAAATGTTGCTGCCGTAACAAAAATAGTCACAAAATAGGCAGTCGTGACAAACATAGGGTTACTGCAAAGAACAGAGTAAAAATATCTTACGGTCGTAACAAATAAATGTCGCGGTCATGGTTTCTAAGGGTACAGAAATAGTATATACATTGCACAAGGCTTAAAGCAGGCTCAAATAAATAGGATATGCAAGACAGATACCATAACCTATTAGCATTAGGTTAAATCCACCATCATTCATCCTCTATACAAGTAATAACTCTAAACAGAATATACAGGATATCAAATATGAATAACAGAATACTTAAAACACCTTTTCATGTTACTGGCCTTACAAAACCTCACGATCGTAGCCAAAGGATGTCACGGTAGTAATAAGAAAAGAAGGCAAAACACACGGCCGTCATATTTGTATAACCTCATAATTTAAAGATATAAAGGTACACATAATGGAGATCATAACCCATTTGGTTTGAGCCAAATCTACCGTCCATTACCCAACAGGAAACTAAATAGAGATACCAAAAGAAGAAAATAGTAAAGAGAGTAATGAAATGATATACGGCCTTAAAATAAACGGATAACAGGGAGTTTTGAAAAGGGGTTTTGCATTTTTGGCCTTAAAACAATCTCATGGCTGTAACAACAGAATATGGTGGCCATAAATATGAAGAGGCATAAATGTACCGACTTTTATAAAAAGTGTATGGTCGTGACTGTGGGTTTAACAAAACATACGGTCATTATATGTGAAGGTTGCGGCCATCATGTTCTAAAATCTCAGAAAGCTTTGAATGTGTTTAGTGTACTCGTGAGCATCGAAACAGAATGTAAACGAATGTAAATATGCGAAACAAAGGGGTATGAAAATATTGCCAATAACGAAAAACTTAGAGGAAATAAATATTTACATTAAAACGAATGATAAACAAGTAATAAGACAATGGAAACCTTATCAACGACACCCTCGGAGGAAGAAAATGAGGGTTTAAGAAGAGTCGTGGGATCCTAAGGTTACCTCATATGAATATCCACCTCGAATGGCCCCTCAGTGGTGAGAATACGATACCTCCAAACCAATATATGTGCTCCAAAAACTCCTTCAAGGCAAGCAAGAACACGAATGAGACTCGGGAGGTGTAGAATGGATGGGAGAATATCGAATAGGAGAGTATTTTAATAGAGTTTGGGTCTCCAGGTGTTTCTCTCTCTGGTTCTACTTGAAAATGTCACCTATTTATAAGCAAGGTGAGTAATACAGACCCCTTATAGGATGCTGCCACCTGGCTAAAAGGGGGTAATAGTGACAACCGCTACCTTTTTACTTTTGTATAGTATAGGCCGCTACCTTTATGATAGTGAAAAGGATAGCTGTGACTTTTAAAAATCACGGCCTGGATAAAAAAGCAACGGCCGGGATAAAGAAAGTCACGGCTTGGTTTAGGATTTTCAAAAAAGGTTATGGCCGTAAGAGTAAAGAAACGCCCTATTCTAGGATTTTCAAAAAGGTGGCGGCCGTGTGGATGGGAATGTCACGTCCTAAGGGTTTTTTTAGGGTTTTTGGATTTTGAGCCATATTTCTGATTTTGCTTGCTTGAGAGTATCTTTGAGCATAACTTTCATACTTTCATCATTGTGGCACATTTGAAATGGGTGCGTAAGATTCGACTTGGTTAGATTAGGGTGTCTATAGTTGTCCCTCTTTAATATTGCTGCAGCTCGTGGTGCAAGTAAATGCCTAAGCTCTAGAGACAAATCGATCGAACAAGTCGTCAATCTTAGGCACAAACAAAACATGCAGAAAAGCGTGGTCAAATTCAAATTTTCATCGAGCTTCCTACATACCTCCTTTATAAGGGATCATACCAGTCATAGTTCGCGGGGTAATGCTTATGATGCAAACAGGCTAATCATGATGCATGGCAGGTACAGTACAATGTAAATAGGTACGATGCAAGAAACACGTTAAGGTCACAATACGGACCGAGGAAACATCAATCAATTTTAGGTCATGAAAGGACCGATGAGGCTAAGGACAGTTTAAGGTCATGCGGAGACTAACAAGTCATTTTAAGGTCATGAGGTGGACCAAACACTTAGAGAGAAACTTGAAGGTCATGTGAGAACTAATAAGTCAGTTTAAGGTCATGAGGAGGACCGATCGTTCTAGAGGCAGTTTTAAGGTCATGCGAGGACTAAGGAGTCAATTTAAGGTCATGAGGAGGACCAGATGTGCTAGGGACAGTTTTAGGTCATGTCGAGCGCTGACGAGTTAATTTAAGGTCATGAGGAGGATCGAACTCTTACAGGTAGGGCAAGCTTACCAATTTTAGGTCGTGACAAGGACCGAAGGTTGAGGGGCAATTTTAGGTCATGCGAGGACCGATTAGTCAATTTTAGGTTATGAGGAGGACTGAAGATGCTAGTGACAGTTTTAGGTAGTGTCGAGAACCGCAGAGTCAGTTTAAAGTCATAAGGAGGACTGAATAGGCGAACTTATCAGTTTTAAGTCGTAACAAGGATCAAGGATGTAGACCTTCTAATTTTAGGTCATGACAAAGACCGAGGTTTTCAAAGGGGCATAAAAACATGGCTTTGATTCAATGAATATTTAAAATATTATAATAAATACAATCGTGAATGTTTTATACATAATCACACAATTACAGAAGAAAAGACAATCAAAACTAAATATCTTCAATTTTTACAAGAATCACAAATTAATATTTGGTTTTTCCCTTGATATTATAATTATTATTGTCCTCAAAATAATATACATATTCCTAATGAACTTTTATCCCAATCTATTAGTTCTAGGCAATTCAAGAGGGGGTGAATTTGGTCCTAAAAAGATAATAACAATTTTAAATTTTTTTTAAAAAATATTTTAATATTGCAAATAAATATATCAAGATAATTAAAGAATAAAGTAATGCAAATATTAAAGAGATTAAGGATAGAGAAAATGAACCAGACACTAAGATTTATAGTGGTTCGGCTTCTTTCAAACCTACGTTCACTGCTCAAGACTCCTCTTGAGAATTTCACTAATGTAAAATACTTACGGGTGCATTCAAAACCTTTTACAACTTCAAGACGATCCTACAAAAAACATGACCCTGTTTTTCTTCTAATCTCTTGAGTTTTTCTTTGATGAGATTTACCCACTCACTCAAAGGATAAAGGATGACTCACAATTGGATACAATAAATGGAATGATTTAATGAGTATCACTCACTCTTTTTACAGAAATAATAAATGAGAAGTAAAGAGATGAGATACAAGAGCTGGAGTTATGAACAATAAAGAAGAGCTTGAAGAATTTTGAATTTGAATCAAGCAATACAACAATGAATATATGTCTCTAGATGTTTTAAATGCTGAGGAGTAACTCCTTATATAAGCTCTTGAGGTTTCTTGACTATTGGAGGTAGGTGGGAGCATTAAATATCAAAAATCCAACCGTTGAACTCTGCCGCGTATTTTGAATTTCATCGCAAGTGTCAACACATTTATTTTGGGTCGACACAAAACGTCTAAGGCATGGTTCTTCAAGTGATTGGATCGAATCGGATCTTCTTTGGTGTCGACACGATTTCTGCATTCTTCTCACCAACACAATGGTGTCGACACGAATGGTTTTGGTGTCGACTCATTTTGTTCTTCAGCTTTTTGAGAGGCCTTTTTGTGTCGACTCATTTTAGATTTGGTGTCGATACTAAAAAATACAGGAACCATCTGTGATTTCGTGTAGACTCAATTTGACTTTGGTGTCAACTCAAAATTTCTTCAGGTGGGCTCGGTATATTTGTGTCGACTCAGCTTCAATTTGTGTCGACTCACAAATTCTACAGGCAGCCTCGGTATTTTTGTGTCAACTCATTTACAATTTGTGTCGACTCAAAATTTCGAATAACTAAAGTGAAGAAACATTTTAGTGTCGACTCAAACTTAGTTTGTGTCGACTTTTATTGACTGCAGAGAGACTCGGCTCTTTTGTGTCGACTCAAATGCTATTTATGTCAACTCAAAGTTTTGATACCTAAAGCATCTTTAATGAATATGTTATGGTATCAACTCATTTGCTCAAAGGTGTTAACACATTTGAGATTTTCAAGTATTCTTTGTCTTAAAGTGTTAACTCAAATATCAAGTAGGGTCAACACAAAATATTCTTATTTAGGAATATTTAAGTGTCAATCCATTTGAGATATGAGTCATCTCATAAAGCTAAATGTGTCAACTCATTCATCATTTTGTGTTAACACTACCTTTTCAAAAATATTAAATATTATCTTTTTAAATTAATTTATTTTTAGAAAGTGAATTATGAAAATTATCAAAATCTAAATAAAAAGTTCTTGAGCTAACAATCTCCCCATTTTTTTTATGATTACAACAATTTCAACATTTTCTAGAAAATATTTTAAATTTTTTTTGAATAATAGTTCTCCCCTTATCGTTATGCCTTAAACGGGATATACAATCATAGTAGCTAGGCAAACAATAACAATGTAATATGCATTTTAAAGATGATTTGCAATTCTAATTTAGAAATATTCTGAATTTATTAAAATTTGTGTTTCAAATCAAATATGTACAAAGTCATTTTCAAATCCCAAACATCAATCATATAATATATGTAGAGAGCATGCTATGAAAGTGGGATTTCAACAAGGATTTCACATTCACAATCATATAAGCAAAATATGATATAAACATTCATCCATAATCATAAAAGAGAATATGTTCCAACCATTCAACACACAACCAATCATCACACAAAAAGAAACAATGTATGTTAAAGTTACAACTTCTCATTCATATCAACCATAAAAACTTCTGAATGATAAAATATTTGTAAATTTTTTCACTTCTTCACTTCTTCACTTCTTATTCCTTTACCTTTTCTTCTCCCCTTTTGAAATCATCAAAGGGTTGAAATCACTGATCATCCATAAATGTTTTGAATTTCTTCTTCTCTTCTTGCTTCTGGCGTCTCTCAAAGGCTTTTCCTTTGGAGGAATATGCACGTTCATCTTTCTTTTCTGCAGCAACCATGGCATCCAAAGTAGTTGCTAAAGCAAGATTTGCTTCACGCCGAAGTCGAGCAGCCATTTCTTCATTTGTTTTCTTTGACTTAAATTGCTTGATCCAAGCTTCCCGAATCCATAGAAGATATTCTTCCACTTTTCTCGAGTAGGATTGAACGGCGGCGATATTGCCTTGATCGTATTCTTCGCGTACCTGCTGAAGGATTGCCTTAATGCAGTTATTGATGGAGACAATACTGTCATCCATTGTCTTGCAAAATGCTCTCCTAGCATCCATTCATTTTTAGCATCATGCCAAAGGCCACGGTTGGTCTTATCCAAATGATTGACTTTATCAGATAAAGAAGTTATAGTGTTATTGAGGTCAAATATGTCTTGATTAATTTTGGTTTGGAAAGAGGTCAAAGAAGAGGATAAACCTTTAACCAAAGACACAATTTTAAAAAGATCAACTAGAGAAATAGCAGATGAGGCAGGAGGAGTAGATGGAGCATCAACATGTGCAGGAGGAGAAGGAGCATGAGAGGGAGCAGAGGAAGGTCCTGGAGTGTCTGTCCTAGTGAATGGTGGAGAAGGAGAATCAAAATCTACTCTAATAGGAGAGAAGTGTCGTGAGGCAGAGGAATTTTTAGGAATGGATGGAGTACCACGGTGGGTGGTTCAAACTCTGTCGATTTTGAAAATCTACACGTGTTTCAGAGTAGAAGCCCCATATATGTAATGTTTTGAGAAATGAACCATTTTCTCAGCAGAAAGGTCAATGCCAAAATGGCAAAAAACTTTGGTACGGAACATGGCATTGAGGAGGGAGGAGTTGGATTTGCCATGTAATTGGGGCATGTCTGAAATAAAGATAAAACCAAGATCGAGATTCTTCTTCTTGAGAATACACCACATTATGAGAATGTGCATGTATGAGACATCCCTAAACTTTCCCATTTGTGGAAAACAGAAATGGATGACTATGTGATGGAAGATTCTCATTTCTGGTTTGAGAGAGTTAGCCTCTAGGGGTTTAAAGGGATCAACTTCATCGACCTCAAATATCTATCTTACAGCACCATGAAAAGAAAATCCATTTATTTCGATAGATCTGTTATTTGCTTTGCAAGAAACAAATATCTCACCCTCAGGCACGTAGAATTTCATTAATAACAGAGGAGGTCAAGTGGATTTCAGTTCCATTCACCTAAGAGGTGATGGTGGTGCTAGGGATAGATGCAATGTGGAAATGTGCATAGAAAAGTTTTATGAGCGTGGGATAGTGAAGGTCACAATTTTGGAGTAGTCTCTCCCACCCAAGACTAGAGAACAAATCTCTAAAGCATATTTCAATAGAATTGAAATAAGAGAAATTGGTAAATCGGCCTGGGATTACCTTACGATTCATAAACGAGGAGAAGTAGAGTTTCTGGAACTTGTTCGACTTGAAGCTTAAGGACACCGGCATCTCTATTGCCGCGATTTTCGTTGCCGTTGCCATCGCCGTCGCCGTCTTTTCTTCTTATGTGCCCTGGGGTTTGACGGGCCTTCATCCCCGATTCATTTGCTACCTTTTTCCATCGTCCGAGGAGTCATCTTGGATTGAGAAGATAGATTGAAGAGAGGAGAGAAGATGATGGGTCGACTCATTTTTTAAAAGGAAAGAAAAATGGAGGAAGATGAACAGTTAAGGAGAGAGAGAGGAAACGATGCGAATGGTGGGGACCGGTGCCTCTTAAATGGGCAAAAAGATTTGTATTGACACAAACGACTTTTGAGTCAACACTTTTATTCGCGAGTGTGGGTATCCGAAATAAGAAATTATGTCGACACTTTTATAGAAATGGTCGACACTTTCGGCCATTTGAGTCGACACGTTTAAGCATTGGGTCGACCCAAATTTACCGAGAGCAAGACATCGAAATTGAGTCGACACTATATAGAAATGGGTAAACACTTTTTTCTGTAGTGTCTCTTTCATATAGTTTTGAGTCAACTCAAGCACACATATGTCGACACTTTTTCAAGTAGGGTCGAAACTTTTCACATATCACTTTAGATTATAAAAACCATTTAAATGCATTGAAAAGACATGGTTAGTATGAAATTTTAATCATCAATTAAGAGCACATCACATACTAAGTTCTCTTCTTATATAGCATATTCTTCCTTCATTTAAAGGCTTAGTGAATATGTTCGCAAGTTGATAATTTGTGCCTATGAATTCAAGTTTAATGTTACCTTTTGCACACGATCTCTTATAAAGTGATATCTAATCTCAACGTGTTTTGTTCTAGAGTGTTGTATTGGGTTCTTGGATATATTGATTGCACTAGTGTTATCACATTTTATTGGGGTATAATCTAAGAAAAAATTATAGTTTTCTAGTTGTTTCATCTAAAGAACTTGTGCACAACTACCAACTACTATGTACTATGCCTAGACTGTAGATGAGGCTACTGAGTTTTATTTTTTACAAAACCATGAGATTAGTGAGTGCCCTAGGAATTGACATGTTTTAGTTGTACTATTCCTATCCACTTTACATTTGACAAAATCAACATCTGAATAGCCAAATAACTCAAAGGCTATTCCTCTATGATAGAATAATCATAGGTTTTATGTACCTAAGTGGTATCTAAAGATGCGCTTAACGGCGGTTACATGTGATATTTTAGGATTAGACTGAAATCTTGCACACATGCAAACACTAAACATAATATCAGGACGGCGGGTAGTTAAGTATAGTAAAGTTCCAATCATACCTCTATAGCGTTTTTCATTTACTGCTTTGCCGTTTTCGTCTTTGTCAAGCTTTATTGTCAGGTCTCGAACCCTGGGGACCCGTGAATCAACCCCAAATCATTCCTCATAAGGATCATCATCTACAACTTTTATTCATCATAAAATTTGAGTTCCGATTATAAAAAATAATTCTTTAAACAACCATATTCTCGCACATATCAAATTTAAAACAAATGCTTGAAATCTAAAGAGTTTATTTACAACCATAAGATCTTTAATTACAATCCTTCATTCAAGTTTATATACAGTCATAATGTATGTCACGTCCCAAAATCCAGGTCACGTGAAACACCCACAGACAATCAAACATAACACCCAACTCGAGAATACACTCTCCATATAAACCATAAATGCATTGTATACAACCGCCAAAAGGCTTACATTACACAGTACCAACACCGAGAAAACATGTTACAGCATACATGTTTAAAACTAGTAAAAAGGAAGATTACAGATTTTTTGCCCCTTTGGTACCTCCAGATCAACCTGCGTGACCAGTACTTGAAACACATTTCAAATCTCACATTGTGAGCCAAAGCTCAGCAGATACTAGACAACAAATGCAATATAAGCTAAACATGCTAGAAAAATGAGGTGCAGTATTGGACTCTCTTTCAGGCCTTCAAAACAATTTTCAAAAGCAAGGGAAAGCGAGGATAACAACCATGTTGGACTCACAAGAGCCTCAAAAATGGTTTGAAAAAGATTTTCATATCGCAATTCACGCGAGTCTTAAAAACAATTCAAAATTGGTTCTATCCGTTCCGTAATACATTTCATGCAGTCCATGTATCTTCTCAGAATTTTGCCGAAGGATCGCAGCCCCCGTCTAATGCAACACATGCCACCCGAGCATAAAACACACGCAACGCACGCAACCCATGCAACACACACAACGCACGCAACCCGTGCAACACTCACAACGCACGCAACCTGCGCAACACACACAACGCACGCAACCCGTGCAACACACTTCTTCATGGACTTTCACCGTGGAACCATTATCCGCCCTCATCACACATCTTCACGGACTTTCACCATAAGACCATTATCCGCCCTAACTAATGCCTTGTTGACCAAAGCCAACAGATATCTTTACGGACTTTCACCGTAGGACCATTATCCGGCCCTCACATACATATCTTCACGGACTTTCATCGAGGGACCAAAATCCGCCGCACACATGCGAGATAATAAGCCCAAAGCCATAAAGGCAACAAGACCACAGAGGCCACTTACCCGCATACCATGCACAAGAATAAAACTATCCACAGCTCTATATGCACAAAAGCACGTATAATGAAGACGTTCCACATAAAGACGCCACACAACCCAACACAACATCACATGCCACACACCGTCATCCACTCACCCGAACGATCTGTCCACACGCCGGGACCCATCCACACACCGGGACAACCAACACCTAAAACTCTCACAGAACGGTTCTCACCAAAACCTCACCTTTAAACCTAATCACGGACCCACATGTCCTATACATAACCAGCACGCGCACAACCGTGCCACAACACCCAAACTAACCATACACGTCACACCCGAGGACGGCACCACAAAAACACCCGAGGCCACGACATGACCCCTGAAGCCACCACACAACCAACTGAACCCCAAAAGGCATCCAACAGTATTTCAATTGACTAACTCCATAATCAATCAGCTGAAGACCGTCAGAAACCAATTGGAAACCAAGGAACCAACCATCAAACAACCACACAAAATAACCCAGGTCCACACGACTGGACCCCCCTCCAAGTGACCCAAACAACACACTAGAATATTGCCAAAAATGCCTCAAGACACTGTCCAGTCGACAGGTCCCCACGGTCTAGTCGATCGAACCTCAAAAACCAAGATCTAGTCGACTGAACTCAAGCGAAAACAGGTTCCGTGCTACGGGTTTCAACCTCCAAACCCCGATTCAACACCTCCAAACTCACATCCAACATCCTCGAACATACACACGCCTAAGCCTAACACCAAGACCTCCAAAGAAACACCCGACACCCGATTCCATCCACCAAAATCGACAAAAAATGCTTTTTAACCCAAAAACCCAACTTAAAAAAAAATCAGATCTAATGCAATATAATCGGTAAAAACACACACGATTACACGTAACACCCTTATAATACTTGAGAGTCTAGGATCCTACCTTGGTGAGTTAAAAACTCGATGGTTCGAACCACGTGCAAAATTGAGTTTCGCCGAAATAAAATTTTATCCGGAGAGATGCGAAAACCACGATGCCAATAACAAGAATCCGCTGTCTGATCGTCGAAAACTGAGCCCCGGGCCCCCGAGAAGTTTGAGAGAAGGCAGAGAGAAAAATGAAGAAACTTAGTGGAGAAGTTTTGAAAATATCTTTTGAAAATATCTAACTCCATATATTTATAGGCCTTCAAAATATCTTTTTTTGAAAATTTTCAAAATTTGCACCGCAACGTCCCACGGCCCCGAAAACCTATCCTGCATGCATATCTAACCCCAATCGTGCATCAAAACACGTAAAAATATGCTATCAGAGAAGCACGAAATGCATGTCGAAAAATGCCAAAAAAAAAACAGATCAGGGTCTCACAACTCTACCCCCCATAAAGGAATTTTGTCCCCAAAATTCGACTCAGGGTCAAAAGAAACAACCACGTCAATTACAATTGACACAAGCATACGAGATGGTCAGCCAAACCATCTCAAAGACTCGGGTTCTATAACTCACTCTAACCTCACATCATCACCAACCACTGCCTCAACACAAAACACCACCCACGAAATCCATCACCAACACCCAAACAGATGCAAGAAAGGAACTGGCCCAAAACTTGCATACTCAGAAAATACCTCTGCTCGATGAAGGTACATCTGCATCATCCGGCACGGCTGGTGCCTTGGAAGAACTAGGGGCTATGAGGGCATATGCTCGGGGCAATGTCGCTTTGGCTTGTCTGCCATAACTCGGCACTGTCGGCTACCGTATCGACTGAACTGATGTACTCCCACTTGCCATCTAGGAAGTCTGAACCGCAGCATATTGCTGTCGCTCCTGCACATACGAACGCTCTGGTGTGCCCACTGTAGTCGGCGTACTCTCTTTATGGGGACGGTTCCTCCAAGTATATCCCATCTGACCACATCCAAAACAAGTAGGCGGCCCTCTCCCCTGTGGTTGACCTGGTATGGGACTCTGAGACTGCTTCAATCACGAATTTGGGTACTGTCTCGGCTGTAGACAATCTGATACATGATGCCCTGGTTGTCTACATCGGTAACATCTGACCTCCCTCTAGTCTGGCCTTCCAAACGAAGCCACTGATGGTGCTGGTGTAGTGAACTACTGTGGTAACCTAGATTGGTGGAAGCTAGTATCAGAGGACCTCTGCCTCTTGCTGAAATGCCCACCTGTCAGCGCCTTTGTCCAACCCTGTGATTTCCTGGCTTTCCTGAGAGCTCGAATCTCAGTCATAGTGTTCTCAACCCTCGCTGCTGCCTCCATCAACTCTGTGAACACCCGAAGTCCCATCGCAACCACACGCTCCTTGATCGCTAGCCTCAAGCTCTGCTCAAATCTCATCGATCGCAGCTCGTCTGTGCCCACCAACTCTGATGCAAACCGAGACAAGCACGTAAACCTGGTCTCGTACTGCATAACATCCATGGCCCCCTGGGTGAGAGTATAGAACTCCTCCCTGTACAAATCCCCCTTCGAAGTCGAGAAGTATTTCTCCAGAAATACTCCTGTAAAAGCTGCCCATGTGACCCCCACTGTGTTCCTGGCATACCTCCACCACGCGTGACCATTACCTCTCAGCTGAAAGGCGGCAAAAGAAACCCGTAACTCATCCTCCACAATTTGCAACGTGTCCAAGATCCGGGTCACCAACTCTAGCCACTCTGTCGCCACAATAAGATCAGAATCTCCAGTGAAGGTAGGCTGATCCATGCGCCAGAACTCCTGCATCGCTACTGTAGCCCTCGCCTCAAGTACTCCCTAACGATCTCTCCTCTAACCAATTACTGGATAGAACCCACCAGCACACGCAACAACTCAATCGTGTCCATCGGTCCCAAGGGAGCATTTACATCCCCAGCATCAGGAATAGGAACATCCCCTTGGACAACACCACGGCCACGGCCTCGCCCTTGTTTTGCAGACATCACGTCTATATGAAAGAGACAAAACATAAGATGGAGCATATAAGCATAAACCACATATGCATGCTAACACATAAGCACATAGGTTCATGCTAAACAACCCCACATACCAAGTAGAACTAACAAGAATGGCACATCAATCTGGATAACCTACTCAGATTCCCTTCTTGAAAGCACGTCATCTAAACGCGTTTCTAACATGGCTACCAAGTTTGTTAACCCAAACGCCCAAAGGCAAGACTATCACTCCAAAGATTCAACCCTCATGCTCACATATACACATCATTCACATATCTAACATGCTGACACGTTCATGTTATCAAAGCATCTAAACACATGCAAACACGCACACGCAATAAACCTCACACGGGATACACTCTCTTCCCACGGCTCTTAGTTATTCGGACCCAGAGCTCTACTACCAATCTGTCATGTCCTAAACTCCGGGTCACAGAAACACCGACAAACAACCAAACATAACACCCAACCTGAGAATACACTCTCAATATAAACTATACATGCATTGTATATAACCACTAAAAGGCTTACATTACACAGTACGAACACCGAGAAAATATGTTACAGCATACATGTTTAAAACTAGCAAAAAGGAAGACTACATATCTTTCACCCCTCTAGCACTTCTAGATCAACCTGCGTGATCGATACCTGAAAAACACTTCAAATCCCACATCGTGAGCCAAAACTCAGCGGATACTAGGCAACACATGCAATATAAGCTAAACATGTTAAGAAAATGAGGTGCAATTTTAAACTCTCTTTCAAGGCTTCAAAATAATTTTCACAAGCAAGGGAAAGTGGGGATAACAACCATGTTTGACTCACAAGAGCCTCAAAAACGGTTTGAAAATGATTTTCATATCGCGCTTCACGTGAGTCTTAAAAACAATTCAAATTTGGTTTTATCCATCCCGTAATACATTTCATGTAGTCCATGTATCTTCTCGAACATTCACCGAAGGACCGCAGCCCCCGTCAAATGCAACACACGCCACCCATGCATACAACACATGCAACACACACAACCCATGCAACACACACAACACACGCAACCCGTGCAACACTCACAATGCATGCAACCTGTGCAACGCACTTCTTCATAGACTTTCACCGTATGACTATTATCCGCTCTCATCACACATTTTCACGGACTTTCACCGTAGGACGATTATCCGCCCTAACTAATGCCTTGTTGACTAGAGCCAACGAATATCTTTACGAACTTTCACCGTAGGACCATTATCCACCACTCATATACATATCTTCACGAACATTCACCGAGGGATCAAAATCCGCCCCACATATGCAACACAGATACAAATATATGTATCAACAGGCGTCCCTACACGCCAAAACCATGGGATAAAACCGAAGACTACGGGATAACAAGCCCAAAGCCCTAAAGGCATCATAACCATAGAGGCCACTTACCCGCATACCATGTACAAGAATAAAACTATCCACAATTCTATAAGCACAAAAACACGTATAACCAAGACGATCCACATAAAGACGCCACATAACCCAACACGACATCACATGCCACACACCGTTATTTGGTCACCCAAATGATCTGTCCAGACACCGGAACCCATCCACACACCGGGACAACGAACACCTAACCCGGAGGCCAACACCAGAACCTCCCACAGAACGATTCTCACTAAAACCTCACATTTAAACTGAATCACGGACCCACACATCCTACACATAACTAGCACGCAGACAACCGTGCCACAACACCCAAACTAACCATGCACGTCACACCCGAGGACGGCACCACAAAAACACGCGAGGCCACGACACGACCCCCGAAGCCACCACACAACCAACCGAACCCCAAAAGGCATCCAACAGTATTTCAATTGACTGACCTCACAATCAATCAACTGAATACCGTCAGAAACCAATTGAAAATCAAGGAACCAACCACCAAACAACCACACAAAACAACCCAGGTCTAGTCGACTGGACCCTCCTCCAAGTGACCCAAACAACACACTAGAATCTTGCCAAAAATGCCTCAAGACACTGTCCAGTCGACTGACCCCCACGGTCTAGTCGATCGAACCTCAAAAACTAAGATCTTGTCGACTGAACCTCAAGATCCAGTCGACTGAACTCAAGCAAAAACTGGTTCTGAGCTACGGGTTTCAACCTCCAAACCCCGATTCAACGCCTCCAAACTCCCATCCAACATCCTCGGACATACACATGCCCAAGCCTAACACCAAGACCTCCAAAGAAACATTAGACACCCAATTCCATCCACTAAAATCGATGAAAAATGGTTTTTAACCCAAAAATCCAACTTTGAAACAAAATCGGATCTAGTGCAATCTAACCGGTAAAAATACACATGATTACACGTAGCACCCTTATAAGACATGAGAGTCTAGCATCCTACCTTGGTGAGTTTAAAACTCGACGCCTCGAACAACGTGCAAAATTGAGATCTCTCGAAATAAAATTTTATCCGGATGGATGCGCAGACCACGATGCCAATAACAAGGATCCGCTGTCTGATAGTCAAAAACTAAGCCTTGGGCCCCTGAGAAATTAGAGAGAAGGCAGAGAGTAAAAGGAGAAAACTTAGTGGAAAAGTTTTGAAAATATCTAACTTCAGATATTTATAGACCTCTAAAATATGTTTTTTTAAAAATTTTCAAAATTCGCACCGCAACGTCCCACGGCCCCAAGAACCTGCGTCGCATACATATCTTACCCCGATCATGCATCAAAACACGTAAAATATGCTACCACAGAAACACGAAACTCGCGTCGAAAAACGTCAAAAAAAGTAAACAGGTCAGGGTCTCACAACTCTACCCCCCTTAAAGGAATTTTGACCCTGAAATTTGACTCAAGGTCAAAAGAAACAACCACGCCAATTACAATTGACACAAGCATACGAGATGGTCAGCTAAACCATTCCATGCTTATAGTCAAACAAGATCAGGCATCCTAAACAATGGCCAACTATCTCAAAGACTCGGGTTCCACAACTCACCCAACCTCACATCATCTCCAGCCACTGCCTCAACACAACACCACCCACGGAATCCATCACCAACACCCAAACAGATGCAAGAATAGAACTGGCCCAAAATTTGCATACTCAGAAAGTACTTCTGCTCGATGAAGGCACATCTGCGTCATCAGGAACGACTGGTGCCCTGGAAGAACTAGGAGTTATGAGGGCATATGCTCGGGGCAATGTTGCTCTGGTTTGTCCACCATAACTCGGCATTGTCGGCTATCGTACCGACTGAACTGACGTACTCCCACCTGCCATCTGGAAAGTCTGAACAACAGGATATTACTATCGCTCTAGCATATACGAACCCTCTGGTGTGCCCACTGTACTCGGTGCACTCTCTCTCTCAGGACAATTCCTCTGAATATGTCCCGTCTAACCACATCCAAAACAAGTAGGCAGCCCTCTCCCCTGTGACCGATCCGGTATGGGACTCTGAGACTGCCTCAACCGTGAATTTGGGTACTGCCTCGACTGTGGACAATCTGATACACGATGCCCGTGCTGTCCACATAGGTAACATCTGACCTTCTTTTGGTATGGCCTTCCTGACGAAGCCACTGATAGTGCTGGTGTAGAGAACTGCTGTGGTAACCCAGATGGGTGGAAGCTAGGACCAGAGGACCTCTGCCTCTTGCTGAAACGCCCACCTGTCTACGCCTCTGTCCCACCCTGTGATGTCCTGGCTTCCTTGGGAGCTCGAATATCAGTCATAGTGTTCTCAACCCTCGCTGCTGCCTCCACCAACTCTGTGAACACCTAAAGTCCCATCGCAACCACACGCCCCCTGATCGCTGGCCTCATGCCCCGCTCAAATCTCATCGATCGCAGCTCGTCTGTGCCTATCAACTCTGGTGCAAACTGAGATAAGCACGTAAACCTGGCCTCATACTGCATAACATCTATAACCCCCTGGGTGAGAGTATAGAACTCCTCCCTGTACAAATCCCTCTTCAAAGACGGGAAGTATTTCTCCAGAAACACTCCTGTAAAAGCTGCCCATGTGACCCCCACTGTGTTCCTGGCATACCTCTACCACGCATGACCATTACCTCTCAACTGAAAGGCGGTAAAAGAAACCAGTAACTCATCCTCCACAATCTGCAACGTGTCCAGGATCCGTGTCACCAACTCCAGCCACTCTGTCACCACAATAGGATTAGGATCTCCAGTGAAGGTAGGCAGATCCATGCGCCTGGACTCTCACATCGCTACTATAGCCCTCGCCTCAGGTACTCCCTCTCTCTCCCTAATAATCTCACCTTTAACCAACAGCTGGATAGACCACCAGCACACGCAACAACTCAGTTGTGTCCATCGGTCCCATGGGAGCATTTGCGTGCCCAGCATCAGGGATAGGAACATCCCCTTAGCCAACACCACGGCCACGGCCTCGACCACGGCCTTGCCCTCGTCTCGCAGACATCACGTCTATATGAAAGAGACAGAACATAAGATGCAACACATAAGCATGCTAGCACATAAGCACGCTAACACATAAGCACATCGGTTCATGCTAAACAACCCCACATACCGAGAAGAACTATCAAGAATGACACATCAATCTGGATAACCTACTCAGATTACCGACTAGAAATCACATCAATTAAACGCGTTTGTTAACCCAAACACCCAAAGGTAAGACTATCACTCCTAAGATTCAACCCCTATGCTCACATATACACACCATTCACATTTCTAACATGTTGACACATTCTTGTTATCAAAGCATCTTAACTCATGCAACCAAGCACACGCAATCAACCTCATACGGGATACACCCTCTTTCCACAGCTCTTAGGTATTCGAACCCAGAGCTCTGATACCAATCTGTCACGTCCTAAATGCCGGGTCACGTGAAACACCCACAAACAACCAAACATAACACCTAACCTAAGAATACACTCTCAATATAAACTATACATGCATTGTATATAACCACCAAAAGGCTTACATTCACGGTACCAACACCGAGAAAACATGTTAAAGCATACATGTTTAAAACTAGCAAAAAGAAAAACTACAGATCTTTCGCCCCTCCGACACCACTAAATCAACCTGGGTGACCAATACCTAAAAAATATTTTGAACCCTACATCGTGAGCCAAAGCTTAGCAGATATTAGACAACACATGCAATATAAGCTAAGTATGCTAGGAAAACGAGATGCAGTTTTAGACTCACTTTTAAGCCTTCAAAATAATTTTCACAAGGAAAAGCGAGGATAACAACCATGTTGGACTCACAAGAGCCTCGAAAACAGTTTGAAAACGATTTTCATATCGCGATTCACGCGAGTCTTAAAAACAATATAAAATTGGTCTTATCCTTCGTGTAAAACAGTTCATACAGTCCATGTATCTTCTCAAACTTTCACCAAAGGACAGCAGCCCCCGTCTAATGCAACACATGCCACCCGTGCATACAACACACGCAACGCACGCAACCCGTGCAACACACACAACGCATGCAACCCGTGCAACACTCACAATGCACGAAACCCGTGCAACGCACTTCTTCATAGACTTTCACCGTATGACTATTATCCGCTCTCATCACACATTTTCACGGACTTTCACCGTAGGACGATTATCCACCCTAACTAATGCCTTGTTGACCAGAGCCAACAGATATCTTTACGGACTTTCACCGTAGGACCGTTATCCACCCCTCATATACACATCTTCATGAACTTTCACCGAGGGACCAAAATTTTGCCCACATATGTAATACAGAAACAAATCTATGTATCAACGGGCATCCCTACACATGCTTAAACCACGGGATAAAATCGAAGACTACGGGATAACAAGCCCAAAGCCCTAAAGGCATCAAGACCACAAAGGCCACCTACCCGCATACCATGCACAAGAATAAAACTATCCACAATTCTATAAGCACAAAAGCATGTATAACCAAGACGTTCCACATAAAAATGCCACATAACCCAACACGACATCACATGCCACACACCCTCATCTGCTCACCCG
>JAOTRH010048418.1:0-19559 GCA_034768845.1 Heliamphora exappendiculata | reverse complement strand
ACAAGTTCTATACGGAGTTACAACAATAACGCCATTAACGGAGGCAACTGACTTAGTTTATGGGGTCACACCCGAGGTCATTAAGCACCTACACAACCACTTAGTTTACGGGACCACAGGCCGAGGGCACTAAGCACCGACCAACCTCATTTGTGGGAATTAACCCGAAGGCACGTAGAGACCTACTCTCCGCACGTTTTTGGACTTACACCGAGGAGCAATGAAAGCCCAACTCAACACACACACTATCACGGTACATCTATGGAGAACATTTAAAAACCCACCGTAGCTCAACTACGAAAACCTGTAAAATGATTTATATAACACATGTATAAAAGGAGATCCAATCCATCAAAATGGAGACCTAAAACCATTTCCAACAAAACATTTAAAAGGTGAGACTCAATCCCACGGGTTTGCTCCAAACCTCCGAAAAAGACGTTTTTTATCCGATTTCACAAATCACCGTTTTGAAACCTCATTTTGAAAACCATGGATATCACGTACCCGAAACATGCATACAACCGAGAAATGGCGTAAAAACCCCACTTTTACCCAAAAATCACGATTACACATGAAAATCACATTTTATGTATTTTTTACCATGTGAAAACACGTATAATTACACATAATGCAATTATACAGCAGTAGGGTCTAGAATCCTACCTCGGAGAGTCAAGAACTCGACGTCTCAAAATTGAACGGTGTCAAAACAAGAATCCGACCAGATGGATGCGAATCCCTCGGCCCCGATTCCAAGGATCCACAAAGGAATCAACAACAAACCAAGCCCCAGGTCCCCAAAGCTAGAGAGAATGAGGAGAAAATGGAAACTTAGGTCTTAAGAAAGCCCTTTCCAAATACTCCAGCCCAAGGAGCCTCTTATAAGCGCGTCAAAAAGGCTGTTTAGTTGACTGAAGAGAGCACTTCAGTCGACTAAAGCTCCTAGAAAAATGTGCATCGCCTCAGTTCAGTCGGCCGAACTCCCAAAAACCAGTTTAGTCGACCGAACTGACCCCCTCAGTCGACTGAACCCTCGAGCAGAAGTCTACTAGTTTTTGTTATGGTTTCAAGGCTCAAAAACCAACCCAACCCAACCCACCTAACCAAGGTCTGGGAAAGCATAAAACACATTTACACATGCATTTCTACAACTTTAAAGCATAAACCATGCATCGATGCTATCATATACTAGAATAAACATGCCATATATATTTACAACACAAAATACAAAGGGTCAGGGTCTCACAACTCTCCCCCCCTTAAGGAATTTTGCCCCCAAAATTCGCAACAAGCTCAAGAAGTAAACGGTCTGGATATTTAGTACGCATCCTAGACTCCAGCTTCTATGTAGCTTCCTCAACCCTGTGATGATGCTATATGACCTTAACATCCACAATGGTTTTGTCCTGCAATACCCGCTCCTTCGTATCAAGAATTCTCACTGAACGCTCCTCATAAGTGGCATCCTCATCAACCCACAGCTCAGCCCAATCTAACACATGTGAAGGATCAGGCTCATACCTCTGAAGCATAAAAACGTGGAACACGTTATGCACATATGCTAACTGAGGTGGCAATGCCAAACGGAAAGCAACCTCTCCAACCCTATCAAGAATCTCAAAAGGTCCAATGAAACGCAGTGATAGCTTCCCACTACAACCAAATCTCATCAAACCTCTACGTGGCGAGACCTTCAGAAATACATGATCTCCCACTACAAACTCCAAAGGTCGCCTCCTCCGATCTGCATAACTCTTCTGGCGGCTCTGTTATGTCAGTAGGCGCTGGTGAATCACAGCAACCTTCTTTGTCGTCTCTCGTACCATGTTGGGTCCCAAGACTATGGTCTCCCCCACATCTGTCCAACACACGGGCGATCTATATGGTCTACCATACAAAGCCTCATACGGTGCCTTCCCAATACTGGACTGATAGTTGTTATTGTATGCAAACTCTGCTAAAGGTAGATGATCCTCCCACGAACCTCTAAAATCAAGGACACAAGACCTCAGCATATCCTCTAGAATTTGTATAGTCCTCTCTGATTGGCCATCCGTCTGGGGGTAAAAAGCAGTACTGAACATCAAATTCGTCCCCAAGGCCTTTTGAAGACTCTACCAAAAGCGCGAAGTGAAGCACGGGTTTCGGTAAAAAATAATAGATACTGGCACTCCGTGCAATATGACTACCTCCCCTACGTACAAGCTGCTCAGTCGTTCCACCAAATCCCTCACTCGGATGGGAAAAAAGAGTGCAGACTTCGTCAATCTATCAACCACAACCCATACGACGTTGTGTCCCCTAGGTGATCGAGGAAATCCTGACACAAAGTTCATCGTGATGTGCTCCCACTTCCACTCTGATATAGGCAACGACTGTAGCAATCCTGTCGGTCTCTGATGCTCTGCCTTTACCTGCTGACAGGTGAGGCATCAAAAAAAAAAACTGGATCACGTCTCTCTTTATCCCTGTCCAATAAAACTGCCGGCGTAAGTCATGGTACATCTTCGTGCCTCCAGGATGCACGACAAGATGAGAATGATGACACTCACTCAATAGATTAGCTCGGCATGACTCTGGCACAAATAACCTGCCTGCCAACCTTAGACTCATATCAGAACCCACAATCCATCCCGATGTATCCTCGCCACTAGCAACGCGGTCTCGTATCATCTAAGCCTCCTGATCCATCTGCTGGAACTCTAGTACGCGTGCTATAAACGATGGTCGAGTAACTACAAAAAATAAGGTGGCACCCATCACTGTCTCCTCGAGACACAAATCAAACTCTCCAACATCTACAAGAATGCTCCACTCACGTATAGCCACAGAAGCTAACGATCCATGAGACCTCGTACTGAGCGCGTCTGCCACCACATTGGCCTTCCCTGGATGATACTGCAAATCAAAATCATAATCCTCCAACAACTCCATCCACCGCCGTTGGCACAAGTTTGGGTCCTTCTGCGAAAACAAATATTTTAAGCTCTTGTGATCGGAGAAAACCTTGAAATGCTCACCATACAAATAGTGATGCCACATCTTCAAAGCGAAGACGACGACTGCCAACTCCAAGTCGTGTGTCGGGTAGTTTCGCTCATGCCTCTTCAACTGCCAGGAACCGTAGGCTACAGCCTTACCCTCCTGCATTAGAACACATCCGAGACCGTCATGTGATGCATCACATTTCACCGTATACCCCAAGCCTCGCTCTGGAATGATCAACACTGGCAAACTAGTCAAACTCGTCTTTAGCTCCTGGAAGGCTGACTCACAAGAATCACTCCAAACAAAGACAACTCCCTTCCGCGTCAGATGCGTCATCAGTGCAGCATGTCAAGCAAAGTCCTTCACGAACCGTCGGTAGTAGCCAGCTAGACCCAGAAAACTACGTATCTCAAAGACACTCTTCGGTCGCTCCCAACTGGTCATAGCATCTGTCTTCGATGGATCCACAGCTACCCCGTCTGTCGACACTACGTGTCCCAAAAATCTCACCTCATGCATCCAGAATTTGCACTTCTCGTACTTCGTGTACAAGCGATGCTCTCTCAAAGACTATAGTATGATCCGCAGGTGATCCTCATGTGCCTCTCTAGTTGGTGAATACATCAGAATATCATCCAAAAACACCACCACAAAACCATCCAGGCAAGGATGGAAGATCCGGTTCATCAAACCCATGAACGTAGCAGGTGCGTTCGTCAGACTGAACGGCATAACCAGAAACTCGTAGTGACCATAGCGAGTCCAGAAGGCGGTCTTTGCTATGTCCTCATCCCTGATCCTCAACTGGTGATATCTCGATGCCAAGTCTATCTTTGAAAAGTAGCTCGAACCCTTCAGCTGGTTAAACAAATCATCTATCCTCAGCATCAGGTACCAGTTCTTCACTGTCACCTGATTTAGCTTCTTGTAGTCGATACACAAACGCAACGATCCATCCTTCTTCTTCGTAAAAAGAGCAGGAGCTCCCCACGGAGAAGTACTCGGGCGAATAAACCCCCTGTCTAGCAACTCCTGCAACTTTACCTTGAGTTCACGTAACTCAGCAGGTGCAAAACGATAGGACGACATAGATGTGGGAACAGCTCCGGGAACTTGGTCAATAGGGAATTCAATCTCACGGTTCGATGGTAATTCAAACAGATCAGCAGGAAAGACATCAGAATAGTCACACACCACCGGAGGTAACTCTCCTCGATCCTCAACTACCTCATCCAACATAAGGGCTGCAAAAAGGGAACCCAGGTTGCCCTGGTTCCGCACAACACCTGGCATAGACCTCAAACCCTCATCCTGGTCTCCCACAAAACAAAAGTAATCTACCATCGGTGTACAAATTGCTACCCTTCGTCGATCGCAATCGATGAAGGAACGATAAGTGGTCAACCAGTCCATCCCTAGGGTGACATCAAACGCGATCATGTCTAGGATAACAAGGTTGAACTCTAAACAACGACTGGCAACCTCCAACACGCTGGATCTACAAACAAGACTCAACATCACATCCCAACTCACTGGGCTCTCCACGCACATAGTACTACCCAACTAATCCATTTGCAACCCCAAAGCAGATGATATAAATAAATGTGATGCTTCGGTGTCGATAAGAACACTGGCCCATGATTTGTAGACTAAAAAGGTACCTTTGATCATGGAGGTGGTAGCAGTAGCATCGGGCACGACCGGTGCTCTAGACGAACTAGGATTAGCAAGAACATAAGCTCTGGCCAGGCTGCTGCGGCTCTGAACTGCCAATTGTCTACCTGACTGCACTGAAGCTCCTCCCTCAGCAAAACTCGACGTCTGAGCTCTAGGCTATGAATACATCTATCTGCCCTAGCCTGATGGAACAGTTGGTGTGCCTGCTGTACTCCGCACACTCCCTCCTCTGGGGCAGTCCCTACGGATGTGCCTAGATTGGCCGCACTCAAAACATACCACTAGCCCTCTCCCCTGAGCCTGCGACTGCAACTGTACCTGTACAGGCACTGCACTCCGACACTCTGCCGCATGATGCACAGGCCATTGACATCTATAACAAACAAGCACTCTTTGATTCGACCTTCCTATTGAAGCTACGGGTGGCACAGATGTAGAAGACTGTGGTGGATACGACCCCACTGGATGAGAACTCAGACCAGATATCCGTCGATGCTTGTCCCTGCGTCCCTAGAATTATGTACGTCCCCCATCTGACTGACCCTTGCTATCCCTGTCTTTGCGCGTCTCGTTCAGCGTATCCCCCACTTTCATAGCAGTCTCCACCAGCTCTGTAAAAACCTGCATCTTGAACGCTGCCTCTCTATCTCAGATAGTGGGCCTCAAACCCCTCTGGAACCATTTCGCACAAAACTCATCAGTAGGTATGATCTCCTGTGCAAACCTAAATAGGTTAGTGAACTCAGCCTCGTACTCAAGCACTGTCTTCATCCCCTGCGTCAGATATAGGAAGTCCTCTCTGTAGCGATCCCTTAGAGTCACTGGAAAGTATTTCTCCAGAAATACCTTCATGAATGCATTCCAGGTGCCTCCCACTGTGGTCTTAGAAAACTTTCACCACATGTGAGCACTCCCTCTTAGCTAGAAGGTGGCACATAGAACCCTCAAATCATCTTCCTCAATCTGAAGCAAATCAAGGATCCTGGTGGCCAGCTCCAGCCACTCAGTGGAAACCGTGGGATTGGGATCCCTAAAAAAGGTAGGAGGGACAAGACAGCGAAACTCACGCATTGCAACCGTCGCCCTTGGCTCAGGTATGGTCTCTCTCCCTTAGAGGTCTCAGCTAGTTGCGGGATGGAGCTGACCATCTCACGCAATAGATCTCCCTCGGCAACAGGTCCTTGGGGTGCATTAGCATCCCCAACGTCTAGGACTGGAACATCCCTTCGGCCAGAACCACAGCCAAGGCCTCGGCCTCGGCCTCGTCCTCCTCGCGTGGACATAACTCTATACGAAAGCAACATAACAGGATAAGAATCCATACAAGATGTTATTGCCAACGTAAAAAATAGATAAACTTGTTAACATATAGCCGCGTAGATCATGTCATCACATATCTCACATACCAAGGAGAACCAACAAGAAAGACTCATCACTCTGAATAACCTACTACGATTCTTTGCTAGAAATCTCGTCCGCGAAATGCGTCTCAAACATGACTCCCAAGTATGTTAATCCAAACGCTTGAAGGAAAGACTAATCATTCCTAAGGCCCAACCTCCAGACCCACGTATACACCACATGCTATCACGATATGTTAGGAAAATGCTCTAACACATGCAATCAAGCACACATACATCCTCAAAAGGTGATGTACCCTCTTCCCCATGGCTCATACATATTCGAACCCAGAGCTCTGATACCAAGTTGTCATGCCCCAAACATCCGGGTCACGCAAAAGCCCACCCAAACACCCATTTTAGAAAAATTAGGTTTTCACAGTTGATAATGAAAATGTACAACATTTGGATAAAAGATCCCAACAATTCACTCTCATAAATTGAAAACATGCATCTCATACATGAATAAGTATATCGCCTCAAGGCGTACAAAACCAGCCTTCTGAAATAGGCAACCATGTGAAAGTACATGTACAAAATGGAAAAACTACAACATGTCTTCCATCACCCCTGCAACTAGGTCAACTCATCATGCTCACCTGAAAAGGTTTTACAGCAAAATCCCATACCGTGAGCTGAAGCCCAGTAGAACATAAACAATAAAGCAGTAAAGCAGGCTATGCAATTATACACACACGGCTCAACCACAGAAGCCAAAAAGATTTTTCTTCCAAAATCACAAGTTTTCCCATCAGACTAACACAAGTCTCAAAAAGGTTTTACCTCATAAAACCCCACATTTTTCATCATTCAAACTATGCATATCATCCTAACAGATATCATGCCACAATTAAGGGAAAGCTGTAAATAAATCAGTAAGCTCCACTCAGGCCACTCTATCGAGGAGAAAGATATAAATGTAGTCCTATGTACCGACTCTGCCACATTGACAAAGGTAACAACTATAGACTCTCGTCCATTACCGTCGACCTGTAGGTTTAGTAATGACAAGTTCTATACGGACTTACAACAAAAATGCCATTAACAGAGGCAACCGACTTTGTTTACGGGGTCACACCCGAGGGCACTAAGCACCCATACAACCACTTAGTTTACGGGACCACAACCTTAGGGCACTAAGCACCCACCAACCTCGTTTATGGGGATTAACCCGAAGGCACGTAGAGACCAACTCTGCACACGTTTTTGGACTTATACCGAGGTGCAATGGAAGCCTAACTCAACACACGCACTGTCACGGTACATCTATGGAGAACATTTAAAAATTCACCGTAGCTCAACTGCGAAAACCCGTAAAATAATTTATATAACACATGTATAAAAGGAGATCCAATCCATCAAAATAGAGATCTAAAACCATTTCTAACAAAATGTTTAACTCAACCCCGCGGGTTTGCACCAAACCTCCAAAAAGATGTTTTTTATCCAATTTCACAAATCACTATTTTCAAACCTCCTTTTGAAAACCATGGATACCAGGTACCCGAAACATGCATGCAACTGAGAAAAGGCGTAAAAACTCCATTTTTACCCAAAAACCACAGTTACACATGAAAATCACATTTGATGTATTTTCTACCCGATAAAAACATTTATAATTACACATAAAGCTCTTATACAGCAGTAAGGTCTAGAATCCTACCTCGGAGAGTCAAGAACTCGACGTCTCAGAACTGAACGGCGTCAGAACGAGAATCCGATCAGATGTAAACTTAGGTATTAAGAAAGCCCTTTCCAAACACTCCAGCCCCTGGAACCTCTTATAAGCGCGTCAAAAAGGCTGTTCAATCGACTAAAGAGAGCACTTCAATCGACTAAAGCTCCTAGAAAAACCATCAATGCCTCAGTTCAGTCGACCGAACTAAGGAGTTCAGTCGACCGAACTCCCAAAAACCAGTTCAGTCGACCGAACTAACCCCCTTAGTCGACTGAACCCTCGAGCAGAAGCCTACTGGTTTCTGTTATGGTTTCAAGGCTAAAAAACCAACCCAACCCACCTAACCATGTTCTGGGAAAGCATAAAACACATTTACACATGCTTTTCTTCCACTTTAAAGCATAAACCATACATCGATGCTATCATATACTGGAATAAACATGCCGTATATATATATACAACACAAAAGACAAAGGGTCATGGTCTCACAAGCTGTGGGTTTCCTAAATTCCAAAAGGCAGTGATTGCCAACGCAACAGTGTGCAACATAAATCCCGGGGAATTTTGGGAGCTAACAGGCGCTGCAGTAAGGGGTTTTTTTAATCCCAATCAAAGTCCTATAGTTTTTTTAAGCTACAGTACGTAGAACGGAGCAAACAGTAGTACTTTTATTTCCCAATGCGCTATTTAACAAAAATCCAATCGACGCATGAGTTAGCTTCTACGATTTTCCAAGCATGACAAGAACTCTTTGAAAAAGTTCTAATGCAAACAGGATAAGGGATAGCTAGAATTTTGCAGTAATTAAAAGACTAGGAGCTATATCTATTAACAGGAGACTAAAACTCTTTAGAGTTTCAAATGAATCATAAAATCGAGATATTTATTTTGCATTTAATTTATTTTTATATATTAATTGCGTGGATGATAATTATTGATTTTATTTATCATGTTAATTTAATTAATTTAAAATTTTGATTTTAATTAAAATATTTTGTAATTAAAAATAAAATTAAGTTTTTTTTAATTAATTAATTAATTAAATGAAAAAATTTTAAAAATTTTAATTTTTACAAAATATCACATTTAAAAGATAATCTTTTTAAATCAGATATCTTGAAAAAATGTGGAAATTAATTTTAAAATTTGAATTAATTAAATAGAAAAATATTTAATCGAAATAAATTATTATTTTTCAAAAATTGTGGAACGAAAAAATAAAATAAATAAATGCCTTTAATCACTACCTTAGCTGAAAAACTGAAGAAAAAACTATACATTTATTAAATTTTATTTGTTACGTATTTAAATACGAAAAGATGGTTTGATAAACCAGAATATTTGAAATTATGTACATGGAAAGATACTTGATTCTTTCAGATCGTGTGACTTTTGAAAGATGGTTTAATAAAACAGAATATTTGGAATTGTGTACACGGAAAGATATTTGATTATTTCAAATCGTATGGCATTCGAAATTAATAAATTTATTTTAATTACATAAATTTTTATAACCCTCAAAAATATTTTAAAAATCTAAGTGGGAGAGAGAATTTATTCACAGATAAATCCCACGGTCTCCATCAGCAGTTTGTAGGCGATGCAATTAAATGCTGCATGTTGGCAGTAAGGCCTTCCTCCCCATCGGACAGATTAATTGCGGTATCGCCAGTACAAACCTCCTTTAGAGATAAGTCTGGATAATTGTTAGTGTGGATCACTTATCTATCTGAAAGGTTCATTGCGAAGCGATTAATTTGGGATTAAGTGATGGTTAACACTTAGCTATATATAATAGTATCCTCTCCATCTGGTTACTGCTATTATATATTGGACCGAAGCTATGTCAGTAATTTAATTTTACTTGGCATGGTCAGTTGCCTAGATAGTAAAATTAAAAGGAATTGGCATGTCTGGTCTGATGAAGAATAGTAGACATCCACCCATCGTGGCATGCTATTCTCAGGTGACCAGGCTGCTAGCAAACTAATTTTAAAATGGTAGGGGGAACCAAATTAAAATGAATTTAAAGTTTTGCTCATCATAATTAATGGTTTTTTAATTATGTAATTCTCAGGATTAAAATAGATTTCAACTCACTCGCTTTAATACTCATAGAAAACAAACTTACGGGACCAAATTATGTTGACTGGAAATGCAAATTGGATATAGCTTTAACTTCCAATGGTATTTCTTCAATACTAGGAAATGTGTTTGTTTATGAAAAAAGTTCTTTCTCTTGACCGAAAGGCATGAAAAAGGAAAAAGTTTAGAAATAGGGAGACACAGTTTCTAGGGTAGTTAGTTGGCCAAGGACTGGTGTAAAAAGGTCAAAAGGTAGATGTTTTCCTTGCAACCAGACCCGGCACTGAAAAAAATTATATCCAGTATTTCTCAGAAGGCAGAACAAATAGGGTAATTTTTGTTCACTGATTGTGAAAACATGTTTAGCAGTGTTATCTATCGGTACTTGGTGTATAGATACGGGAGCCACTAATCATGTCTGTAATTCATTGCAGGGATTCTAGAAAACCCGACAACTTAGTGATGTGGAGATTTACCTACATATGGACAATAATACAAAGGTAACAGCAGTTGCAGTAGGAGATGTCACTCTCAATTTTGGTAGAGATCGGATTTTAATATTGAGATATTGCCATTATGTACCTGTCATTATAAGAAGCTTAGTTTCTATTTCTGCATTGGCTAAAGACGGATATTTAATTTATTTTAATAACTCTGTAGTTATTAAGGTTAATAAACGTGTTATCTATTCTGGTACATTGGTGGATGATCTTTGTATTATTACTCAAATCTCTCTTACATTACAACTAACTAAAACGAATAATACATCTATATTACCATATAAGAGAATATTTTCTTCTTTAATGAACCAAACGTTTCTTTGGCACTTACGCTTAGGTCATATTAATCTAAAAATAATAAATAAACTAATAGCAGATGGACCTTTAAGTTCATTGAAAGTGGAGGCACTTTCAGTATGTGAATCTTGCTTAAAGGGTAAGATGACCAAGTGGCTCTTTTCAGCCAAAGGCTATAGAGCTAAAAAACCGTTGAAGCTGGTTCATTCTAACGTATGTGATCCTATGATAATCTAAGCTAGAGGTGGCTTTGAGTACTTTGTCAGTTTCATTGATGACTACTCAAGATATGGATATATTTACCTGATGCACCATAAGTCTGAATGCTTTGAGAAATTAAAAGAATTTAAGGCAAAGACAGAGAAGCGTCTGGGTAAAAGTATCAAATCACTACGATCCGACCGTGATGGGAAATACCTCTTTAAAGAGTTTAAGGACTACTTGTCATCAGAGGGCATTACATCTCAGTTGACTGCACATGGCACTCATCTTCAGAATGGTGTAGCAGAGAGAAGGAATAGGACTCTTATGGAGATGGTAAGGTCAATGAAGAGTTATTCAATTGCAGAAATCTCTAGTAGGTGTCTGTCTTCCATTAGAAGTCTAACTCATAATTACTACCCAGGTCCCTGCTGTAGTCCTATGTATAAGCTGAACCAGTTTTGAATTTTTTATATATCATTATTATGATATTATTTTTATCTCTCAAGACTTAAATAGATCGAGGTTCTGCCAGTACGAGTTCTCGAAAGATTGTAGCCCTCACTACATTCGAGGATCGCATAAAAAAATACGATAAAAGATCTGACAAGAGCTTAAACTCGGAATCAAGTCATAGTTGAAGAATAGATCGACAATACGTATTTTTCTAAATTAACTTTGGTTGCACGGGTTTATTTTTTATCGTTCGATGTCAAAAATTTTATCTGGAGCCCGTTTCGGCATTTGCCCGTCCTATTAATTTTTTACCGATTAATCGTTTTTAAAAAGAATGATCTTGGCAGTATTGCCTCCAATAGTCCTGACGTCCATTTTCCAAATTTCGTAATCAAAATGTTCAGTAATCAATAAGAGAATTCGGATATACTTAAGCATGGCTGCCAGTAAAAATGTTTCCTCATAATCGATCCCTTCTTTCAGAGTGAACCCTTTAGCTACAAGCCTAACTTTGAGGATTTCAACCTTCTTGTCTGCTCATCTCTTTTTCTTGTAGATCCACTTGTATCGAATGAATTTTATCCCTTCAGATGGTTCTATAAGTTTTCAGACCGTATTAGAATACATAGATTCCATCTCTAAATTCATAGCCCTTTGCTAAAGATCTGCATCTTTGTCTTGAAGTGTTTTATTGTAGTTACAGGGGTCGGTATCTAGTTCTACCAGGATCTTGTCATATGACTCTCCTAAGAACATTTACCGATCAGGTTGATGAACAATCCTCCCACTAGGACGAGGCACTACCTGTGTCGATGTACTAGTAGTAATAGACTGTGCAGAATCTGAACCCTGTGCATCAGCATCCTGTTCTTGATTTGTGCCTGTCCCGATAATTCTTCTACTACGACGAGGTAATAGAATATCAGTGACTTGTGGTTCTTCTTCCGTTCTACTGGTATTTCCTCTTAGTTCTTCCAGAACAATTTTTCTATTGGGCTTTGGTCCATAATATAATCCTCTTCCAAGAATCGGGCATTAGTGCTAACAATGACCTTTTGATCCTTAGGATTATAAAATAAACCATCCTTCGTTCCCTTGGGATATCCCACAAAGAAATAGACTTCTGTTCTCGGTTCTAACTTGCCCGCGTTTCCTTTCAGCACATGTGCTGGACACACCCAAATCTGAATGTGTTTTAGACTAAGCTTATGCTCAGTCCACAATTATGTGGGAGTAGAAGGTACTGACTTAGAAGGTACCATGTTCAGAATGTAAGACGTTGTCTCTAAAGCGAGTTCCCAAAACGAATCTGGTAAACCTGAATAACTCATCATTGACCTTGCTATCTCCATAAGAGTCCTATTATTTCTTTTTACTACACCATTATGATGTGGAGTGCCAAGTGCAGTTAACTAGGATATAATCTCCTCATATGAAAAGTAGTCCTTAAACTCTTCAAAGAGGTATTTTCCACCATGGTCAGATTGTAGTGATTTGATACTTTTACCAAGACGCTTCTCTGCCTCCGTCTCGAATTCTTTAAATTTCTCAAAGCATTCAGACTTACGGTGGATCAGGTAAATGTATCCATACCTTGAGTAGTCATCAATGAAACTGACAAAGTACTCAAAGCCACCTCTAGCCTGGATTGTCATAGGACCACACACAGCAGAATGAACCAGCTCCAACGGTTTTTTAACTCTATAGCCTTTAGCTGAAAAGGGCATCTTGGTTATCTTACCCTCTGAGTAAGATTCACAGACTGAAAGTTCCTCTACTTCCAATGAACTCAAAGGGCCATCTGCTACCAGTCTGTTTATTCTTTTTAGATTAATATGACCTAAGTGTAAGCGCCAAATAAACATTTGGTTTATTAAGGAAGAAAACTCTCTTATATGATAATATAGATGTATTATTCATTTCAGTTAGTTACAGTGTAGGAGAGATTAGAGTAATAATATAAAGATCATCCACCAATGTACCAGAACAGATAACCCATTTATTATCCTTAATAACCAAAGAGTTATTAAAATAAACCGAATATCCATCTTTAACCAATCTAGAAACAGAAATTAAGTTCCTTCTAATGGCAGGTACATAAAGATAATATCTCAATATTAAAACCCGATCTCTACTCTCAGTGTCTTTGGGAGGACGATGAGGTTATTCCACGCGCCTCAATGCGTGTGGTTTGGGTTTGCTGTGCATAGGTCGTCCTTTACTACTGTGAGCTGTGCCAGAATGGGTGCAGCCTCATTCAGGAGTGGTCCTGGTTTGTGGTATAGCTTTTTAGTTGAATTGTGAAACAGTGGGTAGGTCTTCTCGTTGGTTTTTTGGGAAGACACACGATTTTTGGGTTTCGCTTGTCCTATGCTAGCTGTATGTGGGTCCCATGTTGGGCCTAGTTTTTTTTTGTTATGTTAATATAATACGCAAGTCCCACTGAATGGGTTGGTTTCCAACTGGGCATAAGTGGAGTTTGGGCCCCTCTTTTTGTGGGCTCCGTTTGGTGGGCAATTAATTGGAATTTGGATTAAGATTTTTTTCCTTGGAGAATTGTGTCTATCCGTGATTAATTGATGATTAATCTAAGTATTGTTGATCCTCGGTTGATCCTGTTATTTGAGCTATTATATGGTTGGGAGGGGCTTGATTCCTCGTCTGATTAGGCTACGTTGGTTGGGGTGCAGAGATGGGGTCGATGGTGGAGGTGCTTAGGTGCTGGCCTAGTGTCTCCAATCCAAGGGAGGATCTCTTGGGACTGTTCTATCTCCTGTTCCTTAACGTCATGGTTTAAGAACTAGCTTTCTTTGGCCTCCTGAGATGCTAGGGTATTGTGCTCTTCTTGGCCTTATTATGTTTTTTGACAGGATTGTTGAGGAGTCTTGGGGTGACCTTTCTTGGGTTTACCTCATAACTATTGATTTAAGGAACTAACCTTGGTATGACCTTATTTCTTAACTTCAGCGGGGTGATCTTGTCTCTATCCTTTCCTCCCTTGTGTTAGGGAGTGTGACTATCTCTGTGAGACTACTTTACTTTGGTTGGATTTTGAGATTTTCTCTTCACCTTCGTCAGTTCCTTGCTTCTGTTTTCCTGTCTTATGGCTAGTTTTGGGTTTTGAAGCTATGTACGTAGGTTTTTGTATGTAGGTTCTTTTTCTATCCACGCGGGTTGTGCGTGGAATATGTCTTGTCGGTAGCTTTCCCCGCCTCGAGCGGGGCTTTGGTTTTTATTTGTGGTTGTTAGCTTATTTTTTGATCCTACCCATGCGAGTTGTGCGTGAGTCTCCTTTGTTAGTTCGGTATCCCCGCCTTTAGGCGAGGTTGGTATTTGTTGTAACTGCCTGGAGTATGCCCCTTGAAAACATGTATATTTTTTTCTTTTCTTTTATGTTGTAATTAATTATCCAAAAAAAACTCAATCTCTGCCAAAACTAAGAGTGGCATCTTCTACTGCAATTGCTATTATCTTTGTATTATTGCCCATATGCAGGTAAATCTCTCCATCACTAAGTTGTCGGGGTTCTTGGAACCTCTGCAATTTATTGTAGACATGATTAGAGGCTCTCGTATCTACAGACCAGATACCGATAGATAACACCACTAAATATGTTTCCACAACTAGTGAACAGAAATTATCATGTTTGTTCTGGCTTCTGAGAAATACTGGACATAACTTTTTCCAGTGCCGGGTCTGGTTGTAGTGAAAGTATCTACCTTTTGGCCATCTCACACCAGTCTGTGACCCACAAACTACCCTGAAAATCGTGTCTCCCTGTTTTTGAACCTTTTTTTTCATGCATTTTGGCCTAGAGGAAGAACCTTTATCAGAAACAAACACATTTTCTGGTATTGAAGGAATACCATTTGTAGTTAAAATTATATCCAAGTTATATTTTCAGTCAATAAAATTTAGTCCCGTAAATTTATTTTCTTTGAGTATTGAAGCGAGTGGGTTGAAATCTATTTTAATCCTGAGAATTACATAATTAAAAAAGTTCATTAATTATGATGAGCAAAATTTTGAATTCATTTTAATTTGGTTCCTCTACCATTTTAAAAATAAATTCACCAGCAGCTTGGTAATCTGAGAATAGCATGCCTCGTTGAGAAAACATCTACTATTCTGCATAAGACCAGACAGACCAATTCTTTTTAATTTTGCTATCTAGGTAACTGACCATGCCAAGTAAAATTAAATAGCTGACATAGTTTCGGTCCAATATATAATAGCAGTGACTCAGTTGCAGAAGATACTATTACATACAGTTAAATGTTAATCATCACATAATTCCAAACTAATCACTTCGCAATGAGCCATTCAGTTGGAGAAGTGATCTACACTAACAACTATCCAGAATTATCCCTAAAGGAGGTTTGTACTAGCGGTATCGTAATTAATCTGTCCGTTGGGGAGGAAGGCCTTACTGCCGTTAATTGTATCGCCTACAAACTGGTGATGCAGACTGCGGGATTTATCTGTGAATAAATTCTCTCTCCCACTTAAAATTTTAAAATAATTTTTAGGGTTATAAAAAATTCATTTAATTAAAATAAATTTATTAATTTGAAAACCACACGATTTGAAAGAATCAAACATTTTTTCGTGTTTAAATGCGTAACAAAAAAAATTAATAAAAACACAGTTTTTTCTTTAGTTTTTCAGCTAAGGTAGTGATTAAAGGTATATATTTATTTTATTTTTTGTTCCACATTTCTCGAAAAATAATAATTTATTTTGATTAAATATTTTTCTATTTAATTATTTCAAAAATCGAAATTAATTTTTACATTTTTTCAAGATATCTTATTTAAAAAAACATCTTAAACGTGATATTTTATAAAAAAAAAAATATATATATATATATATATCTAATACTTTTCTAATTAATGAATGAATTAATTAATTAAAATTTTATTTTATTTTTCATTACAAAATATTTTAATTAAAATCGAATATTCAAATTAATTAAATTAGTATGATAAATAAAATCAATAAATATCATCCTTGCAGTTAATAAAGAATTAAATGCAAGATATATATAAAAAAATATCATGATTTTGTGATTCATCTAAAACGCTAAAGAATTTCAGTCTTCTGTTAAAAAAGGATAAGCTTCACTAATCTTTTCTGAATTAGTTTCCTATATCCTATTTGCATTAAAACTCTTTGATCAATCATTATGAGAATAAATCAAGCCAAAATAGCCTGAAACTCTTTGCTTCAGTATAGGCGAAACAGTCTTGATCCAGGAGAATCGCTGCTTTATTTGGATGGAATCCGGCGCTTGAAAAATATCATGGCGCTTGGATAATATCACGGCGCTTGGATTCTGGCGTTTGCAACGAAAAACACTTGCGCCAATTGAAAACCGGCGGCTTGAAACACACAGCAGCGCTGTGTTGGAACGAGCGCCATGTTTGGCACTACTGTTTGGAAATCTCAGCTTTGTGCCCAATTTATTACATGCTACCAATCTCAGCGCTCCTGTTTGGCGCTACTGTTGCACTACTGCTTGGAAATCCTAGCGCCACTGGTTTGGTGCTGATTGCTACTGTTTGGGAAATTGCGCTACTTTGTTGAACAAAAACCGGCGCCACAGTGTATGGATCAACATCGCTTGGATTGGTGTGATTGAAGAAACACTGCAGTTTCTTGATTGGGAATTGCCGCAGCACTGACATGCTTTTAGAAAACTACTGCTTTAGGCTGTGTTTGGAAAACCAAAACTGTTCGCCACTGTTTGCTTGCTGCGTTTGGTGTTTTTGTGCCGAACAGTGTGTTATTGTATTGAAAACAGCCATCGAGGCCTTCTTTTGTGCGCCACTGCAGTGTTCTTATTCCTCCTTTTTTTTAATCCAAAAAAAAATTTTTGGAGAAAAAGAAAATTGCAAAACAATAAAAAAAATTGGTTGCCGCCACCAAACACCGCCGGTTGTCATGTTCTTCATCCTTTTTTCTCGATTACATAAAATCAAAAAAAAAAAAACAAAAACTAGAAACCGAAAAATAATAATATTTACATTGATCATATGCCTCCGTAGAGTTCATAATCAATTAATCTATCACAGTCAACCCCCGTGATTAAAAATAATAATCATCATCATCCAAGCTTTCAATCAAACATGAAAATAAAAGATGACCATAAAATCGGGATTAAAACGCTGGTAAAACAAAGTTAGTAACAGTTCTAAAATTACTCGATCCCGGTAACCGTACAAAAATAAAACGGCTCTAATACCAATTTGTTGGAGATAATACTGCCAAGATCATTGTTTTTGCAAACGATTTTTGGTAAAAAAATTAACTAGATTGGCAAACGCTGAAACAGGCTATAGATAAAAAAATTTGACGTCTAACGATCAAAATAAAACCCGTGCAACCAAAGTTAATTTAAAAGAATATTTTTTGTCGATATAATCTTCAACTACAACTTGATTCCGAGTTGAAGCTCCTGTTAGATCTTCTACCTTATTCCCGTATGCGATCCTCGAACGAAGTGTAGGTTACGATATTTCGAGAACTCGTACCGGTAGAACCCTGATATACTTAAGTCTTGAAAGATAAAAATAGTATCATAATAATAATAATATAAAATCATCAAAAATTGGTTCAGCCTACTCGTATATATATAGGGCTACAGTATGGACCTGGAGAGTAATTATGAGTTTGACTTTCAATGGAACATAGACACCTACTAGAGGTTTCTGCAATTATAAAAAAATATGCAACGGTTTCTGCAATTTTTATAAAATACTAAATTACAATTCACACCACTAAAGAACTATAATGGCACTCTGATCCATATTCTCAAGACCTTCTTCAATTGAGCTCATGTTATTAAATGCTTACCATTTCTCCCCACGTTAAGATTCTCGATACCTGCCAATTAAATTTAATTACAGACAATTTTATTTAATCGGCATCTTGATATTCCTTAAACTCTTTCGCTTAACTTATTTGACCGCCGAATAATCAAATTCACTTGCAGAGTTTGGCCCGATCAAAACTTATAAGCATCCTTAAGGGGGTATCGTCAATTCCGATCTTTCGGAACGTGAATTCCGTCAATAATTAATATTTACCATATAAATAATACTGCTATCAAACTCACTAGGAATATAGACCCGTATAAGATCGCACTCTCTAATGAATTAAAATAATGAATATTAAATACACGCAAATCAATAATTATTTCAGGATTAAAAAGATAAGCACTATTCATAATAATCTTAGAATGTGAATTAATTTATATAGTGTTATAGGCAATACTGCTAAGATCATTATTTTTAAAAAATAATTTTCGATAAAAATTAACTGGACGGGCAAACGCCGAAACCAGCTCCAGATTAAAAATTTGACGTCGAACAATCAAAAGAAAATCAGTGCAACAAAAGTTAATTTAGATGAATACCTCTTGTCGATCTAATCTTCAACTACGACTTGATTATGAGTTGAAGTTCTAGTCAGATCTTCTTCTGTAATCCCTTACGCGATCTTCGAACATAGTGTGGGCTACGATCCTCCGAGAACTCGTACCGGCAGAACCTCGATATATTTAACTCTTGAAAGACAAAAATAATATCATAATGACAATGATATATGAACTATCAATCTCAAACTGGTTCAGTTTATCCGCGTATATATAGGGCTATAGCTGTGACCTATGGAGTAATTATGAGTTAGACTTCCAGTGGAACATAAACACCTACCAGCAGTTTCTGTAATTAAAAAAAGAAGCATAGCGGAATCTGTAATTATGAAAAATCAGCAGCGATTTCTGTAATTTTTATAAAACACTGAATTATAGTTCACACCACTAAATAACTATAATTGCACTCTAACCCATAATCTCAAGAGCTTCTTGCATTGAGCTCCTGTTATTAAATGTTTACAATTTTTTTCCACGTTAAGATTCCCGATACCCGCCAATTAAATTTAATTACTAATAATTTAATTCAATCGGCATCTCGACATTTCTTAAACCCTCCCACTTAATTTATTTGACCCCTGGATAATTAAATTCACCTGTAGGGTTTGGCCCAGTCAAACTTATAAGCATCCTTATGAAGGTATTGTCAATCCCAATCATTTAGGACGTGGATTCCGTCAATAATTAATATTTTTTATATAAATAATACTGCTATCTAACTCACTGGGAATATAAATCAATATAAGATCACACCCTCTAATAAATCAAAACAACAAATATTAAATATATGCAAATCAATAATTATTTCAAGATTAAGAGGATAAGCACTATTCATAATA
>JAOTRH010048407.1:0-19560 GCA_034768845.1 Heliamphora exappendiculata | reverse complement strand
CTCTTTTTCCATTTCTTGTAATTTTGAATTCTGCATGTTAATATGAGATGTTTGTAACATTTCTCTAATGTAAATTTTTTTTAAGTAACTACATATTATTCTTCGAGCATGTTTGATACCTATTATAAAATATCGAATTGGATAACCAATCTTGTGGGCTCACAAACACTATGTTTGGTGATGAATTTGTGAACCGAATTAATAGTCCGATTGAACTGCGAAAACCAAGCAATGGGAGAATTTATAATCCAACCATAAGTGTGGTATTCACAATCCAATCCCACCGAATTAAAAATTAAATTACCATATTACCCTTATCTCAGTTTTCTCTTTCCCACTCAAGAATCAGCAAACAATGCGTTAATCTTTTTACTTGGCTTCGATGAACTTGTTTGTATACTTCACCCAAGATGAAGAATTCTCTTGTTTTTTCATTTTCGGGTGAGGAAAAATTATTTAATTCTACATTAAAAATTATTTAGTCCTACATTAGATTTTTAATGCAAAGGTAATATTATAAATAAATAAATATAATCATATTCCACATTATTTAAATTCACCCAAATCAAACATGAGTTTGTATAGCCCATTATTTAATCCTGCCCAAATCAAACATAAAAAGTTTACATGTGAATAGTTGAAGCATCAATAGTAATATTGAAAATTAACAAATATAATCATATTCTACATTATTCAATTCCATCCAAATTAAACATGAGATTGTTTAATCCATTATTTAATTCTACCTAAATCAAACATATAAAAACTACTACCACCTCATTACTAATTCCATCTCATTATTAATTCCACACAACCTACACTGATTATCAAATGGGACCTTCATGCTTATTTCATAGAGCTGAGTTTGGTGGGCTTCATAAACTTGTGAATGTGGAGTCCACCAAACTTATATTTATGGAGTAAAATATAAAATGTAATATAGCATGTAGCATTTTCTAATGCAACGAAAAATTTAAGTATACTACATATTACATTCCATGTTTTTCTTCATAAAAACAAGTTTGGTAGGATCCACAACACTTGTGAATGTGAAGCTCACCAAACTTGTGTCTACGGAGTAAAACATGAAACGTAATATAAAATGTATGTAGCATTCCTCTGGTAAGGAAAGTTTAGGTACATTGTATATTACACTTCATGTTTTACTCCATAGGGACGAGTTATGTTAGCTCCACAAGTTTTGTAGAACCTATCAAATTTGTATTTTTGGAGTAAAACATGAAATATAATATAAAATATATATAGCATTGCTCTAGAGTAAAAAAAAAAATTAGGCATCACTTGTGGCCGTAAGGCTCACCAAACATGTGTTTGTGGAGTAAAACATGAAGTGCATTATAAGATGCATATGTTGCATTGTTCTAATTTAAGGAAAAGTTTAGCTATACTGTATATTACGGTTCATGTTTTACTCCATAGAAACGAGTTTAGTGAGTTTCACAATACTTGTGGAGCCCACCAAACTTGTGTTTATGGAATAAAACATAAAATATAATATAAAATGTATGTAGTATTGCTCTAGTACAAGGAAAAGTTTAGGTACACTGTATATTATATTTCATGTTTTACTCTATAAAGACGAGTTTGGTAGGCTCTACAACACGTGGGTGTAAAGCTCACCAAACTTGTGTTTGTGGAGTAATATAAATTGTATGTGATGTTGCTTTAGTGCAAGGAAAAATTTAGGTACACTAAATATTACATTCCATGTTTTACTCTATAAAGACAAATTTGGTAGGCTCCGCAACACTTGTGAGTGTAGGGTTCGCCAAACTTGTGTTTGCAGAAACACAAAGTGTAATATAAGAGGTATATGTAGCATTGCTCTAATGCAAAGGAATGCTCAGATATACGGTATATTACAGTCTATGTTTTGTTCTATAGAGACAAGTTTAGTAAGTTTCACAGCTCTTGTGGGTGTGAAACTTACCAAAACTTGTTTATAAAGAAAAAAAAGTGTAATATAAGATATATGTAGCATTGCACTAATACAAGGGAAAATTTAAGTACACTGCATATTACACTCCATGTTTTATTCTATAGAAAAGTTTGGTGGACTCCACAACACGTGTAAATGTGGAGCCCATCAAATTTGTATTTATAGAGTAAAACATGAAGTGTAATATGAAGTATATATAGCATTAATCTTAATGCAAAGTTAATTACATATTCTTGTCCTCAAAATAGGCATACAAAAGCAAGGATTGAATGGAAGAAAGGTTCCAGTTTTATACAACATCCCTGAGTAGGGAATCGTTTAATCCAAGTGAGTTGGGCAATGCCCTCGACATTACCTCCACTTCTGCCTTAGCCTTGGCAAGCCCTTCTTCGAGCTCCCGAACCTTGGCACGAGCCACCGCAACAGCACTTTCATAGGACTCAACAGAGAGGAGCGACTCCGAGTGTTTGTTCATCCTCTTTGCTTCGTCTAGCCGCTGCTTCAGCCAGGATAAGTCCAGCCCGACTTGTTCAAAGTCCTCGATCGAAAGGGTAGCCAAACGCAGCGCTTTGTCGTTCACTTCATTGACCTTGGTGGCCGTCATTGAGTCGATGAATGAGGCAAATGATTCGAGTAACACAGTTTGCAGAATGGGACTGGTCATAGAGAATTTGATGAAAGTGGCATTGTGATGGTCATGGATCCTTTTAAGTACCAAAGATGCCTCTGAAGAAACCCGGTATGACAAAAACTCAACTTTCCCGGCCGGAGGTTCATCCACCAGGCGAACATTATTGAATCCTGAGACTTGGCAGCTTGAAGCATTATCACCCGCTTGAGGAATGGTGGCAGCATCCGCCTCAGGGGTCGCCTCGCTTGAATCCTGGAGAGGAGGTTGGAGGCCCTGTCGAAGAGGAGAACTCCCAGTAATGCCGGTAACGTTTGCTTCTACATTTCCTGAATTGTTGTCCCGGGATGGATGCCGAGACTCCTCTTCATCACTCCCCTGCTCGGGTTCGTGGCTTTGAAGTCCAGCAGAACCAGTCGCCGTTTTCAAGTCTTCTGAGTCGTGAACAGTAACATCAGCTTCAACTACAATCGTATCATTCACCAAATAACCTTTGTCACAATCACGCAGTTCCGTAAGAGGAATGAAAGAAGTGAAACCCCAATCATTTTCTGAGCTATTGAACTTGTGTTGTGTGGCTGCAGAATGAAAAGCACCACAATTAGCACCAAACCAGTAATTTTACTACTTTTCATTTGGGATAATGGCTTCATTGTTTATCACTTTATTGTAAGTTTTTTCATCATTTGGTCAAACTATTATGCTTTTTCAACTCCTTTCATCGAGACAAAAAATTTACAAAGATAGACCAAAATATGGAAAAAAAAGCTTAGAAAAGACAAAAAATAAGCTAATAAACTAAATTTTATATTGTTTACTTTTATCTTTAGTAAATTTTTTTTATCTATTGATCATATTTTTTTATTTTTCCGGTTCTTCTCATCGAGATTCCAAAAAAATAAAAAAAAGGCCAAAAGATGAAAAAAAAAACTAGAAAAGACAAAAATAAGCAAAAATCTTAGGGCCGCGGGATACACTAGAAGGCCGGTGGACCTCCATAACTAGGCACTTGTATAAGCGTTAACTTTATAAAGCAACAAAGCAGAATGAGATACAGGTTTCCACAAAACTTTTTCAGTTCAACATTATCAAGGGATCTGCCAAGCATACACAATTATCATGAAAGAGTACATCCCAAACCAACATTTCTAAGTGTTTTATTCAATTTAAAGTTAATGTTTTCTAACATAAAAAATAACATGTTCTGTTGATAAAATCCCCATAACCCCCCACCCCCAAACCATACACACCCTTGTGAATGGCAGAGACAATGGCAACTCTAATGTTGATGGGGTCATTCAGAAATTTAGATTTATTTATTTGTAAGATAAAACAAAATTAAATATCTCAATTAATAAGAAGAGTGACAAAAGAAATACACAAATAAAAAAACTTTTACAATTGCATTCGACAAGATTTTACATTTTAAAATTGCTGTAGTATAATCTCACTGCCAAATAGTATTAGAATTATATTTTTCAATAAATGCAACTAAGTGATCATTAAATCAAACTATACACACAAAAAAAAATACTTGGCGCTCACCTTTGTAAAGCAGTTGTTAAGCTCTTGAAATAGTATACCTATGATTGTGTATAATAACTCAGTGCAATAGTGATACAAATTTGTAATTTGTGGAGCATTGTGTCGTGGATTTTTAGAAATTACAAATATATCATCCATGTTCGGAATAGAAATACTTGGTGCGATGCATTATAAGTAATTACACTAAAAACAATTAAGGGAAAAGAAATAATATCTAAAATCACAATACTATGCATCATTGGTAAGACAGTTTTGTCTTCATACTTCAGTATATCCCTTCGTCAAATTCTAGCCAAAAAAAAATTTCAAAGTATATAATTCCAGGTCATCAAAAAATATCAATGTTCCGTTTGTTTTGGCAAAAATCCTTTTCATTACAAAAACATTTTTCATGAAAAATATTTTCGTGTTTGATTGCGACTTTGAAAATAGAGGTATAGTGTGTGGTGATGTTAATATTGATTGCGGTGGTGGAAGTGGTCGTGGCGATAGGAGATGGTGATAGTTTGGGGGCGACAGTGATAGCGACAGTGGTGGTGGAAGCAATAGCAGGCGGTAGGGGAATCAGTGGCAGAAGGTGGTGGTGATGGTGGTGGCAGTGGGGGTGGGATGACAAGCATGGAAATGTTTTCCGCCACATAACATAAAAAATGTTTTCTATGCAAACCAATTTATTTTCTGTTGACTTGAAAAAAAATTTCGTTGACTTTTAATTTTCGTTATACCAAATACTAAAAAATAAATAAAAAAATTTAAAGATATTTTCCGTCAAAACAAGCTGAATGTTGGAAAAGAGTAATTTTTCACTAACTTTAACAGGAGAGTTTTGAAGAAGCCTGGAAGTTGAATCAACTGAGGAAGGGAGAAATTTATAAATTTTATAAAGCAGGAACCTTGGAAATCAGATTAATTGTGCAACTCCACTCAAATTCATGTAAAAAATAGTCGTAAAATTACAGTCGGGAGGGACACAATTTTAAGCACAACGAGAATATCTTTCACAATTAATAAATCCAAATTTTAAACATTCATTAGTAAGTACAAAACTTTTATCACATATTTTTATAGAAGTGTTAAAAACTTAGAAAATTACAATAAATTAAAAGTAAATTGTTATAAATGATCACAACAGGATTATTTTTTAGTTCAACAAAAAAAAAAGAAAAAACTGAACAAAGAGCGAGAAAATCAAGTTAGGAAATAAGAAGCCACATTGGTTTTTTAATAACATACTTAAGGAGTATAGTGTGATCTGATAAGGGAATAAATACAATACTAGAAGAAAAAATACAAAACTCAAAGTATACTAGAGATATTTTATAGTTTTTAGTGGGACATAAATACAACAATAGGTGAAAATCTAAAAAAAAAAATACATAAAAGAATTATAGGTATTTTTACATTTTTAGTGGGTGCACAAACTCTAATTAGTACTATATTGTCCCTGTTTCTAAATAATGTATAACAAAAATATACAAATAAATACGAAAATTTTAAATTTCAGGAGACTATGCCCCCACTGGTTGTTGTCTATTGTCTAAATCTTCCCATGATGGTAGAAACTATTACAATGGAGGGCACTGAAATGGGTAGGGATGACCAATGACAGGATTTCGATTGAACAATGAGTGAAAATTAATTTGTACCATGCATCACTAATCTATGTTAAATAGACCCTTTTAAAAGAATAATGCTAGAGACACAACTCCGGCGCACAACTCCAGCCACAACTGCTGAGTTGTGCATTATTTTTGTGCTTAAATTTTTTTTTTTGTTTTTTAAGCACAAAAACAGTGTACAACTCAGCAGTTGTAACTGGAGTTGTGCACTGGAGTTGTGCCTCTAGTATTACTCCTTCTAAAATCATTAAGTACCTATGTTAGACACTCGATGCTTGAATAAGAATATGACATACGTGTTTAACATTCACTTGATGGACATCATTAAGCATGCTGAACTAATGGAGCTTAAATCATAAATACATAGGATATAAGCATGCCTAACATACACAGTTTGTAATCACCATTCACCCTCTAAAGAAAACAAAAACAAGTGCTTAAGAAACACAAAATATACTCCTTGGATATAAGAACTAGATGAGTCTGACAACATACACCACCATCCCAGTACCCAAATCCATGTAAAGTATCCAGTCATCAGCAATGCCTTGGTGACATTTTGGGGCCTAAGGCCCTTTCCATGGATGGGCTAAACATTATCCGAGCATTACAATGCAAGCTGCTCTCTTATGTTTCGATTAATCGATTGTGAATGTAATTTTGCAATTAGGGCTCTATTTGTTTCGACGTAAGATATTTTACAATGGAAAATATGTTTTATGTAAAATGATTTTATAAAAAACAATTTTTTTTCTTTTTGTTTTCGGTGTTTGGTTAGTGCTTAAAAAATATTTTTGTAAAAAAATTTTAAACTTCTAAATCAAAATACATTACTATATATTCTATCGCCACCACCATCATCCCCACCACCATACCCCAACACCATCATAATTAATGCTACTGCTACTGCTACTGCCACTATCACCGCCGTTCAACCACTATCACCGTCGTCATCACTGTCACTACCACCACCACCATCCAACCATCATTCTCACCATCGTCGTCGCCACTATTACTGTAGCTGCTACCAACATCACTAACACGACTTCCACGAACACCGCCATTTCCACCACCACCCTCAGCATTGTTACACCACCAACGTTGCCTCCATCATCACCACCAGAGTCATCGCTCCACCACCGTCGTCGTCACTGTTACCATTGCCACCACCAATCCTAACTCCATCACCACTCTGTTGTCACCACTTCCATCTCAACCCATACTACAATTGTCGTCGCCGACACCTCCCAAACCACCCCCTCCTACCTAGGGGTGCACGCGGTCCAGATTGGTCCGATTCTTTAAAAAATTAGAAACTAGACCATTAGTAACAGTTTCAAGTTTTTTTGAAACCGTGTCTGGCGTTCAAATAACGGAATAGGATCAGAACCGATTCATGAAAACGGACCGGTCATGGTTCGATTAACAGTTCTTATCATGGTTCCCATCACGGAACAGTGGTAACCAACATTCAAACAAGCCATTTGTTAGTCCATGCATAGCGAAACTAATAAGACTTAGCTACTTGATGTAGTTGATATCATTCATTATCTACCAACATAACGTTAAAAATGGCCACTTTTCATTCAAACAGATACGTGAACAATCTCCATCCCTAAATCAGATTGCAGAAGATGTTATGTAGACATCCAATTATGATTCAAACATGATTCATGTAAATCAAACTAGTGCCATTGGATGTTATGTAGATATCCAATTATGATTCAAATATGATTCATGTAAATCAGACATCCAATTATGTAAAAAAATTGAAGAAAGATTTTGATGTTTAATTACATGGATTTTGATCATATAATAAAATTTCTTTTAAGACCCACATGAATCAGACTAGTGCCATTGAAAGAACAAGATGTTATGTCAATGGATGATTCTTAGAACATTTCATTCTTATGGTGAAAATTACAAAAAAAGGCAATAAATCCCCATCTGACCTGGTCTGTAATTACAAAGAGGCAAAATAACAAGAAACCCATATAAAAAAGCACACTAGGGTTTTCAAAATAGGCCAGAGTTAGTAATTAGTGTTTTCGATCAGTCCTGACCTGTGTGTTGAAGCTCAGGAGGGGGTCGGTGGCGTGGACAGAGATCAGCGGCGACAACGATGGAGAGGGCCGGTGGCGAGGAAGAAGTTTGTTGTGGACTCGCAGAGATTCAATGGCAAAGGAAGAAGATGGAGAGCACCAGAGGACAACAATGGAGAGGGTCGCTGCGCAATAGCCATTGCAGCAGGTAGTAGCTGCTGCGTACCAGAGGGAGAGGGTTGTGGAAAATTTTTAGGGTCTTGTATCTTTTGAAGCGAGGGTCATGGGATTGTGAGACTCGGGAGTCTCTGTTAGAGACTTGAATGGTGGATCAAGTAAAAAGTTAAAAACTGAGTAGTGGACCGGTGGTTCATGAATCATGGTTGATTGTTTAATAGATGTAACGGTTCAATTCACTTCGAGCCGTTACTTTATCAGAAGAACCGAGAACCAAGAACCGAACTGTTTTTACCGGTTTTCTAATTATACGAATTGGGACCAAACTGTATATAACTATAACTGGTTCAGATCGTCCGGACCGGACCGGATTACCGGTTCAATCATTTTTTTTTTGTGCACTCCTACTCCAACTGCCACCACTACCCCCATCCGTCGCCATTGCCGCTTCCCTCCCCTATCGCCCCCGCCACCGTTGCCACCACTCCTACCATCGCTACCACCACTTCCTCCGCTGACACAAAATATGACTTACTCCTTTTTTATGTAAATCGCTCTTGGTTTTTGATGTAAAATATTTTACATTGTTTTCATCACACCTAATGGAGCCTAAAAGTCCACTAAGAATTGTAAGTGATGACCTTAAGAAACTCAAACAGAAAGAGTATAAGCAGTCTACCAAAAACAAAAGAAAAGAAAAGACATCATGAGCTAGATATGACTCTCCAATCTCTAGCAATAAAAAATAATGGAATTCACATAAAAGGGGATGCCTAGACCTAAACAGTAGCTAAGTAACAAATATTTATCTTATAAACCCTCAGACTCTCCAATTTGTTATTGGAAACTTCTAGCATCAATTCCAACAATATTACAATAAGACACAAAAACAACACAAATTACACATCTCCAAAAATAGACTGAGATTTAAAACTTGAATCAAAGCCTCTAAAACCAATGCATAGCAGCATAGCAAGTGATTGTAAGAAGAGGGAACTACTCACTCCACCTCCAAATAAATTGCCCTCCACTATAAAGATAATGCTACTGAATAGTGTAAAAATCAATGGTCAATACTTTTCTTAACCCCCTACACATGACACAACACCGAGAGCTAAAGACCAATTAGCCATCTCTTTTCAATCATGCACTTGGTATAAAGTTTTTGTGAGCTATTTTTCATGCGAATATTTTATATTTAGAGATAGACAAGCAATCCAAATTATCTCCTGATGGCAAATATTGGGTGCATTTAGAATATCAATGATTTTGTCAAAACATGACTTGCAAGAAAATAAACTACATGAATGAGAAAATCCACACGCTTTTGTTAGTAGAAGAATTGGACAATGATATATTCACAAGAATTGGCAACATGCATCGATTTAGGTACATGAATCAAACTACTATACACCTAAGAGTGGAATTATCTACCCTCGAAGGACATGGGAATACAACTAAATATCTATATATTTCACCGTTTCTTTTTTTTAAAATTCACAAGGCAACATAATGTTCCCATGAAACACAAAGCACTTGGCATGAGTGCTTCCCTCATTTTGAAAAACTGCAAAAGTAACATAGAAAAGGAGTTTCACGTATAGTACGAGCAAACATAAAGGAAGCCCTTCATGACATGAACATAGCTAGGGCAGACAAACTTGATACGTTGAATCCTTGAATGTCAGGCTGTTTTGAAGTGAAATTATATCACAAATACTGATTGGAGCTCAAGGACCTCTTTTCAGTTAATGTTTTTTTGCGTGCAGGCAATGCAAGAGCATCTTCATGATCGATAATTAGAGGACACCGGAAAAATGTAATCCCAATTGTTGTTGACAGTGTCACGAGGCAACAAAGAGCTATCACCCAAATCATAGAAGAGTGGAAAGAGAGATGTGGCCCTTCATCTTGGATCGTTTTCTGTTGTTCTATGCTCAAAACAAGGAGTGGAGGGAAGAAACTATTCTTTCAGTGTAGTGGTGATTTTACTATATTCCACTTTTCGAGCTACAGCCTAAAATAAGTCCTAAACTAATAAGCCATTTCATAAGTGATTCATATGTTTCCCACAACTTACAATAAATCTATTTAACATCTTTCTCTATTTCCAAACTTTGTTGACAGTAACTTTAGATTAATCTCCAACTGAATATTTAGTATTATAGCATGAGATATTTCCTTAGAGAATATAATTATTTTTGAATAGGTATTCTTAGAGAATAGTAAAAAAAACATAGTTTGCAAGAACATAGAACAAAAAGTAGAGAGGCAAAAAGGGGAAGAATTTAAGGATGGAAGTCTAAAAAATGAAAATATCAAATTGAGAAAATGAAACTTACTCAGAGAGAGAGAGAGAGAGAGAGAGAGAGAAGCACGATTAAACTAAAAAAGGTCTTTCAAATGTAAAAGAAAAAGGGAAAAGACAAAATAACATAAATAGAAAGAAGATAAAGAAAACAAAATCCATAAAACAAAAAACAATCACAATTAGTGCAATGATTTTTTTCTTCTTATTCTAGCATTCCAAAGAACTAGTAAATGAACTATCTACGCGCGCTTCTACAGGTTTGGTTTAACAAGGAAAAGAAACAAAAGAAGAATCTATAGAAGGGAAAGCTTGGTGACAGCAAGATCAAAGTTTAGTCAATAGTGAAGGCAACCCATAAAAGAAGCCAAGGTCAGTCAAATTATAGCTACGTTCTTCATTACAACACCGAATACCTGTTATCTAATGAAAACCCAAATGCAATTAAAAAACTTACTGCCTAAGTAAATGATATGGGTCATTGTTAACCAAAGCAATGGAAGTTTCCACACAATTAGAGAATATCCAGTAAGCTAAAAAGCACCACAGACACAAAAAATAAAGGAGAATAATTGCGATTTGCAAGTCTTAATTATACCTCTCCAAAGCAGGAGAGCAACAGTAAAATGGGTAAATGAACAAAGAAAACCTCTTAGATGCAAACAAAACATAATGAGAAACAAAAATAAAGGGAGGGGTCTAATCCAGAAGTCAACATATGTGAACCTAGGAAGTGGGAAATGACGTAGAGATATATAAGGCCTCAAATGCTTCTCTGCTTTCTGGTTGATATATACTATATTTGTGCTATGAGGATGAAAAATTTAATAAATGTTTATTTCCTATCACTTATAAGCTATATTTCAGAAGAAAAAAAAAACTAATAATATATGAAAATTTACATATACGAAAGATGAAGAAATTCAAGAAGGATGACACTTCTTTTTTTTTCCTTTTAAATACCTATGAGGGAACAAGACTAATTGCAACAAATATACAGAATCATTATATCCCGATGTATTACACCGAATTCACATTTGTTTCACTTATCCATAATTGGATCTTATGAAATCAGCGACTGGTGAAAAAAAGGACGCCCTGTTATAACTATGTGAACTATTTCACATTGTTCTTCCATGCAAAATATATAAGCTCATGCGATATGCGCATACATGCATCGAAGCCAAACCAAACCCATCTAATCCTTATTTCTCAATTTCCCAAATTTTAATCTATTGATGTCTATATGAATTCTTTTTCACTACCCCGCTCAGCCAAATGCCTATATGATTAATGATTAATTAAATTAAATAAACTCATATGTATAAAAACATACATACAAATATGAATTTATACATGCGTGCATAAACAAACATATACGGCACACCCATACATATATAATAGCCCCTTCTAATGTACATTTAAACCTCAACTCCTTTTCCAGGATGGAAATCTACACAAGAAAGATAATGTGAGAACTTCATTAGGAAATACAATAAATCATACAAAAAAAGTACGGATTAATCGAATTCACCAGTCAAAAACTTACAAGTTTAACATAAAACAAAAGAAAAAAAGAAGCCAAATGAAATGGGCCAGTTACACTATCACATGAAAGTTCTATACTTCAACATATAGATCAACTAGCACATTTGCCCGTGCCCAAGGACAAATTTCAATACAATTTGATCTTATCTTAATTTTGGAAAACAATCAATAGTGAAAGATTAATGACAGAAACATTATACTAAGAAATAAATTCAATCACAATCTAAAAAAATTCATTATTACAACATATTTAGGTTTGTGTATGCTCACACACAACCTCTAATATCAAATCATAGTATGACAATTTGATAAAATTATTACTTAAAGAATCCTTATAAAAAATAAAATTTTGTACAACTAAGTTTTTCAGCTTGAAATTTGAAATTGATGGAGTTCAAATTTGGAAACTATGATAAGGGATAAATTGATAGATAAAGATGAAGCTGAATTAACTAATTTTTTTGATAGACAGGTAATTTTTTTAGGCAAACATATCTAACCATTAAATTATAAGAGTCAACACATACTAATCTTCTATATGCCACGTAAGACAATACTCTCATATATATTTTGAAACAATGAGTTGTTTTATCATATAGATAGACATTCGCAATTACATTGAAATGGACATCTCCATTGCAATGTATAAGGTATGAACACATCATTAAAACCCAAAACAATTATGAATTTTTTTAACTGTCTATGAATTTAAAATAAAAGTATGATGATTTGGCCTGTTTTTAGCCATTCATGATGAAAGAAAATTCTCTATTCCATCCATGAAACCGATATTTAGAACTTAAAATCTAAGTCATATGTAGTTTTATTAGATAAACTGATGTGTATACACCATAAAAGCAAACCTTTCGTCATTGTTTCCCCGTTATCAATTTGATTGATCAAAGCTAAGCTGAAATGGGTATCTCTAGTCCACCCGTATGGCAAAGTTGCCGAATGCGCAACATCTAGATACAATGACAAATAGTTGACGTTGTTTCCCTTTGGGAATGTAAGCACCCGCCTGAATCAAATGCAATACAACAAAATAAAGAAACTTTCACAACTTGTTTGAATTGGGTGATTTGGGGAGAAAAGAGAAGAAACTCAAATCGCTACTCTCTAACCACTAGTTTGGATTACTAAACAATAGATAAATCTCATTCAAGGGCGTAGCCATAGGGTCTTTAGTGGCTTCAATTGACCCCACTCAATATTTTTAAAGAAATCTTTAATGAATAATTATGTAAAAATCTGGGCATTAAAGATATTGATACCGATAAATTATTGAAAATAATATATGATGGTGTTAACATTTGAACATCGTCTAAGGCTCGAAAAGTAGAGAAAGAATATTTTAGTACCTATATATAAAAATAAATGAGATATCTAAAATTATAACAACTATAGAGATATTAAGTTGATGAATCATACGATAAAGTTATGGAAAAGAGTGATTGAACATTGTTTACGGCTAACAACAATAGTGTTACAGAATCGATTTGGTTTTATGCCTAGTAGATCAACTATGAAAGTAATAATTAATAGAGAAGTATAGAGAAAAGAAGAGAGATCTTCATATGGTTTTTATACATTTAGAAAAAAAAACCCCATGATAGAGTGCCTAGAGATATCATATGGTGGGCGTTGGAGAGAAAGAGAGTGACAAAGGGTTACATTGATGTGATAAGAGATATGCATGATGGAGTCGCCACAACAATTAGATCACTTGCAAAAGAAACAAGTGAATTCCCGATTACAGTAGGATTACACCAAGGATCGACTTTGAGTCCTTATCTCTTTACCTTAGTTATAGATGAATTGACTAAATATATTTAGGATGAGATCCCATGGTGTATGTTGTTTGCTAATAATATTGTTTTAGTGGACGAAACTATGAGTGGGGTCAATGCTAAGCTAAAAATGTGGAGAAAAGTTTTGAACCAAAAGTGTTTCGAGCAAGTAGGAACAAAACTGAATATATAGAATATAATTTTAGCCAAAACCAAAAGATACCTAAGAGTGAATATTTTCGTTATCTGAGTTCAATTATTAACAGAGATGGATAGGTTGCAAATGATGTAACCCATATAATCAAAATTGGTGGGCTCAAGTGGAGGAGTGCTTTGGAACTTTTATGTGATTGACGGATACCTACAAAATTAAAATAAAAATTGTATAAGACAGCTATTAAACCAGCGATTTTATATAGGACGAAATGTTTGGCTGCTAAGAAAGATCACATAAATAAGATAAATATTGTGGAAATGAGAATATTAAGGCCAATATGTGGTAAGACTAGAAAAGATACAATTAGGAATGAAAAGATTTGTGAAATGGTAGGGGTTGGACCAATTGAAGATAAGTTGAAATAAAACAGATTAAGGTGGTTTGAACACATACGACGTAGACCACTTGATACAGTAGTAAGAAAAAACGACAAGATTACGGAAAATAAAAACACTAAAGTGAGGGATAGACTTAAATTGGTACGGGATACGGTATTAAGAAAAGATATGAACTTATTAAAACTAATTGAAAATTTGGCTATTAACAAAGTAGAATGACGTAAAAAGATTCATGTAACCGACCCCAATTGATTGGGACACAGGTTTGGTTTGGCTTGGTGTTAACATTTGAACAAATAAAAAAAAATAAGAATTTGTATTAGTTATGTATTTCTTGGCTTAGAAAAAAGTTAAACGAATAGTACTAACGGTTCCAAGCTTTGCTTTTCTGCGTAGTTAAGAAGTATGAATATTTTTGTTGAAATTAATCAAAATATATAATATTGTGCTATATTTTTCCAAAGCCAATTTTGATAGGCCGTGTAGAACTAAAAATCTAATACAATTAATGATTTATTAAATGACACCACTGTATAAAATTCCTGATTATGCCCTTGATCTCTTTTTGAAAAAAATCTCATTTTTTTCCAAATCACTATTCTTTTCATTTATTTAGATTAACCAAACAAGATTGCAGAGATATAACTATCTTTCCTCTTCTTCTTTGTTTTTTTTTTTTTTGCTTACTGAAATAAGATATAAGATAGAGACAAGACATTTTGCCTTTCTTTTTTCTTTCTTATAACTTAAAAGTAATTTTTTTTCTTTTCCAGATTTTAGGAGATCCCAAATGGACTCTACCATCAGTCTGGCTATGGGTGGTGCATTCATACTCACAAGTGAGATAGCTCCAACCTAACATTTGAAGCCCACCACACCTGCGAGTGTATGGTAGTTCATGCAGTATAACAATGCACTATCTCCATAATTTTTCCCAAACATTGATCGGTAATAATTAAGGTCAAAATCAAATTCCAACTCCATATACCGTGAGGGTGTGTTTGGTTTTGTACTTGTGAAGAGATTTGAGGAGGTAAACAAAAGGACGGGTAAAAGATGCGGAATATTATTCAAATGTTTGAAAATTTTCCCTATTCGTATAACTTGTCTTCGACAAATCCCTTCACAAATCAAGGATTTTACAGAATCAAACTGCAAACAAAGCCTAATAAGTCTAAGAAGATGAACAAATCAGAGAACAAAGTACCATTTGTATTCTCCGACACGGAAAACTTCAGAGTAGAGTTTCTTAGTTCGCAACTTCGAAAAATTCTCAATTTTCCATTGGAACCGCCCTGATCGCCGATCACCTGTCTGGAGAGACATGGCGGAGGTGAGTGAGTGAGTGTGTGTGTGTGTGTGTGAGAGAGAGAGAGGGAGAGAGAGAGAGAGAGAGAGAGAAAGCTCTTGCAAAGTCTACGCGATCGAGAGACCTGTTGTGGAAATTGACGGTGGAAGTGGAACCTTAGGAGAGAAGGAAAAAAAAAGTTAGTTGGGCCCTTTTTTGTTTTTTTGATCGATAGTTGGGCCCTCTTTGAAAAGAGGGGATCTTTCTTGATTATCATTAGCTAATGTGTGGGTGTAAAAAGTTGGAAAAATTATAGGAACACCTTATATTATATTTGTGTATTACTTAATTTTTTAAATTAAAATTTTTATAAAATAATTGTTATATTATTTATTTGTATTATTTTATCTCTTTTTGTTAGAAAGTGTTTGTGTAATTTTAATTAATAGTTAGGAGAACAAAATGATACAAACAAATAGTTAGGAGCCTACTTTGTACATGTTTTTAATTTAGGAGTTAAGTGATACACGAATATAGTGTATGGGGTGTTTCTATAACTTTTTCTAAAAAATTTGATTTTTAAGAGTTTTATTTAAAATTAAAAAAAAAGATATATTACACCTACACCCCTGTATTTAAGGTTATATCACTGCACTCCCTCTATTATATGAAATATCACTACACCTCCTTATGTTTTTATTTTCGTAATATTTAAATCCAAAAGTTAACTTTTCGTTAGCTTTTGAACGAAAATTTAATGCTTTTAGTTTTTTTAATCACAAAATCTTATTTAAAAAATTTTAACTAAAAAATAAAAATTACTAAATACAAAAAAAAAGTAAAATAAAAACATAAAATTTAATTTATTAATTTATTTTTATTTTTAAGTTTTTCATTTTGATAAAAAAATATTAATTTTAATAAAAATTATTAGTTTTTAACTTTTTATAATTTTTGGTCAAAAATTTTTACTTTATTTGAATCATCTTGATGAGAGAAATTAGAAAGTAAATGCATTTTGAGTAAAAAAAAGAGAAAAAATTTACTAAATTCGAAAATAAACAACATAAAATTAGATTAGTTAGTTTATTATGATTTATATATTTTTTTTGTTTATATTTAGGCATCGCGTGTAATAAATTTTTTCATATATTTTTTTTTGTCTATAGTGAAATATTTTAACATTAATTCAAACGAGTATAGTGAAATGTTCTAACATTAGCTCCAACGGGTATATTTATTTCGTTTTTCTTGTAAAAAATTAAAAAAATAAAACATTTGATAAAAAATTAGAAAAAATTCAAATAAGGTGAAAAAAATCATTTTAAAGTTTTATAAGGCACTTTTATTTTATTTTTAATAATTTTTTTAAATTTCAGTCAAAAGAGTTATACTTTTAAATTTATTTTGTTTCCATTATGATAATCACTTATTTATTTTTATTTTTAGCAAAAAAAATAAATTATTATATTTTTAAAACTTATTTAATTGAAATAATTTGAAAAAAAGTATAATTTTTTTGACCAACACACTATCTGGGATAATATTAGATTTTATTTTTAATCACTTAAAATGGTTTTTTTCTATCTTATTTGAACTTTTTCTAATTTTTTATCAAATTTTTTATTTTTTAACTTTTTTACAAGAAAAAATAAACAAGTATGATCATTTGAGTTAATGTTAAAATATTTCACCATAAACAAAAAAAAACATATAAAAAAATTTATTACACGCGATGCCTAAATATAAGCAAAGAAAAAAAGAAAATATAAAACTATAACAAACTAACTAATCAAATTTTATGTTGTTTATTTTCGAATTTAGTGAATTTTTTTCTTTCTTTTACTCAAAATATTTTTACTTTCTAATTTCTCTCATCAAGATGATTCAAAGAAAGTAAATATTTTGACCAAAAACTATAAAAAATTAAAAATTTATATTTTTAATCAAAATTTATATTTTTTTTTATCAAAATTAAATTTTAAAAATAAAATAAATTAATAAATTAATAAATTAAAATTTATGTTTTTATTTTACTTATTTTTGTATTTAGTAATTTTTATTTTTTAATTAAAAATTTTTAAATAAGATTTTGTAATTAAAAAAATTAAAAACATTGAATTTTCCGTCCAAAAGTTAACGGAGAGTTAACTTTTGAATTTAAGTGTTACAAAAATAAAAATATAAGAGGGTACTGTGATATTTCAGAGAATAAAAGAAGTGTAATGATATAACTCTTAAATACATGAGGTGTAGGTGTAATATACCCAAAAAATTAAGATGTTAAAGATAATTTTTTATAGTAGTTTTTTTTACTTTTTATTAAAATGTTGAATATAAGTCTATATTTTTTACTTTTAAGTTGTAATATTTGGGATATTAACATGTTTTTTTTTGTTTCGTGATGAGTATTAATTTTTTTTAATTGAAAATATTATAGTAATATTAGTTCAAAGAAGTTAAAGTGTTTAGGATGAGTATAATCTTTTTAAATAAGAAAATAATTAATTTTTTTGAAAAATCGAACAGTATAACTTAAAAACTAATTTTTTGATATAACAAAATCAATTTTTATAAAAAGCCAACTTTTACGTGATCTCAACTAGGGCCTTAGGCCTTATTTGAAATGTCTAAAAAGTTAAACTTTTAAAAAATTATTAGTTTTTTAGAGATATTAAATTTATAGCTTTTTCTCTTTTTTTTTTTGCAAAAAATCCCAAATTTTTTAGATATGTCAAATAAAAGCTAGATAAAATGACTATAATACTCTCGATAAAACTATATTTGTAAGAAATACTTAAACACTATATCTTAAAAATAAAAAATAATAGTATATTAAATACCGTAACCAAAAATAAAAAACAAAATGCTACTCTAAACAATCTAAAAAGCAAGTTTTTTAAACATTCCAAACAATTTATTTATTTTTTCTTCATCTTCTTCTTTTAAAAATGAAAACTAAACCTCTAAACAGCCAAATCTTTGGACATTCCAAATAAACCTAATAGCTAAGTATTACTTTTCTTGGAATGAAAATAAGACAAATAATGTCAAGAGAGAATGAGATAAATAATCCCTCATATTCTAGATTATTAATCCCTTGTTTGGTAATGATAATTCATTTCAGTGAAAAATATATATAATTATTTGTTCAAAAAAATAAATTCTAAAATAATACACTTATAATTTTTTTATTCCAATTCAAAAAGTTTAACCCTCACAACAAAGATAGGTGAAGGGTATTATAGTTTGGGTAGAGCTAGGGATGGGTGTCAAGTTGGGCTTATTAACATAAAGGGCATACTTGGACTGAGGATAAAAGAGAAATAGGTTTGAATTAAAAAATATGAAAGTTCATCATTTTAACTTATGACTCCTAGGATAAATAGTCTTTTGTTTGTATCACAAAATTTAGATTATTTGTTCAATAAATAAAAAATTATTAATTTTTTTATAGGTATTAATAATACTAAACATTCTTGATATTATTAATATTATGATCAAGATTATCTTTTCTCATTATTTAATAGTAAAAATAAACACAAAATTTAGACTATTTGTTCGATAAATAAAAATTATTAATTTCTCTTTATAGGTATTAATAATACTAAATCTTCTTGATATTATTAATATTATAATCTACATTATCTTTTTTCATTATTTAATGATAAAAAATAACTATATACACAATTTATTTCATAATTCTCTGTATTAAAAAAAGCATATAAAACTCACAATATTAATTAACCCTTCTGTATTATCTAACATATGCAGTATTCACTACAAAGTATTACCCATGAACATACACTACAACCATGCACCCAAAAGGCCTAAACATTTCATCTTGTTTATTTTTTTATATCTCAAAATGTTCATACTAGTTTACGTGCACTAGGGCTGCACAAAAAATCAAAAAAATTAATAATTCGATCCAGTTCGGTTCGATCCGTACGGTTCGATTTGATTTTTATTTGTCACGATTCGGTTCTGGATTAAAATTTTTAAAAATCGTTCTGAACGGTCCGATTCTCGATTTTTATTTAATTTCACGGTTCCGAACTGAACCGGACCGATCTTGCTTAATATTAAAATTTTAATAT
>JAOTRH010048396.1:0-19560 GCA_034768845.1 Heliamphora exappendiculata | reverse complement strand
ATTTACAGCAATCATATCTAAACTAAAAAGGAAACTAAAATATTCAGCCAAATCTACAGCTGATCTGATTGACAGTATATTGGATGGCTAGCCTCCGATTCATTAATGCATGCACAGTGGTTCAGGAACTGGTATATTTTATCAGTCAAAACTTTTATCTCCCCATTCACTTGTCTGTAGCCTTGCAATTTTTGAGAGAATGTTCAACTTGGAGAGAATCAACTTCTGTAGCCTTTGAGGTAATGATATTACTCGAAGTTAATGTTCAGAAGAGGATTTAGGAATTGCTGTTTTCTGTCTTCAATTTAGCAATCCCCTTGAGAATTGACAAAAACATGGATTTGATGAGGACAACTTTGGGATTACTTGGTAAAGTGGGGGAAAAAATGATTTCAAGCTTATTGCAGAATCTGTAAAGCCGTGTGCACTTTGTGACCGAGAATTAGTTAGATCAACTGCAAGTTGAACACTTTTGCTGCTCTTTCTTCTTCTTTTTTTCGGTTTTCCCTCATTTTTCTTTGCAGCATGGTTCTACTGAAAATTGTGGTTCGGCTTACTTGGGGCCTGCTTTCTCATTCTGTGTCATTTATTGTGTTTTGTTTTCTAGTCATTTTACGTTTATTATATACGAGTAGAGACCCAATTTCTTGTTGGTGTTAATTTGATGACGATGCAGGTTCTGAAGACTAGAGACTACATCCACGTAGAGCAGGGGGCTCCCTTTGGTAACATCAGTATAGAGCCTCGAGTAGAGCTCATCAAATCTTGCTTTTGATCTCTTAGGTAGGAAAGACATACACGAATTTTGAAAGAATCAAATGTACTTCTAGTTAGCACTAAAGCCAACACAATTTGGGGGTCCTAATCGATTCATTTGTAATCTTCAGCTTTTGTAGTTCATGTAATTTGTTGTTTATGTAGGGTAGCAGTGGAACCACGTGGTGCACGTATCACTATGATGAATGTAAAAAGTGTTGTAAATTGGATAATATTTATTTGTATATAATCCTTCCATTTGCAGCTGGTCCTAATTTATTTATTTGTTTCAATATTTGAATAAGTGGCATTTTGGCCGTACGATTTTTGTTCTTATGTTAAAGTGTTAAGGTCGCGCCTATACTTGCACTCTTAAGGCTGTATTTGGATCATAAATTTGTGAATGGATTTATGGAGGAACAAGAAAGTGTATGAAGATAATGAATAAAAATGTTTCTTTAGTTTTGGTTTTCTCATCGTTGTTCTCTTCCTTAATGAATACGTTCACAAATTCATGATCTAGACAGTGTAGAGGTATAAATTTGGTATGTTCGACAGTTGTGTTTGTTGTTATTTTAAAAAGTGTTTAAGTACCAAGAAAAACTGACAAAGAATTTTACTTCGGATTCAAAAGAAATGGTTCAAATTTAATTGTGTATGCCTCACTTGTGAATTTGAACTATTGATTTTAATTATATGTAAATTTCTGTGTACGTTTTCTTGGGTTTGTAGTATTACTGCATAATTTTTGTCATTGTGAGGAGAGAGCACATCAATTTAATTGTCTGGTATTCTAATATTGATCAAGCTATATTATATATATGTATATAATGTAAAACCCAAACTTTCTTTGGGGTTGGAGCTGTATTTATCATGCATTTAATTTCCCTTGAGCGTGATTAAGAAGCCTTCAAAGCAGGTTGAACTCCAATCACTCTGAATATGTTATTCACGAAAAAAATCAGAAACATCATTTGATTTGATTTGATTTGTTTTTTAAAAATGAATGTATATTTTTAAAAATAAACTGTTAAAACAAACGTGATGAATCGCTTGTTTAATTACTTTGCACATTAAATGCACTCTAACCACTTTGGACGAAGAAATGAAGATCTATAAGAGGAAGATTTCTATAGATATATCTATATATGAATAAGGGATCAAAAGTCAACGGAGAAATCAATGAAGGTCTTTCAAGATTACGTAAAATGGTTGGTAATTTCTTGAAAAAGCTGTGTTAAGGAGAAACACATTAAGATTATTGTAGAACTTTATTGGGTTTTTGAACTTGAAACTCCGAATTCAAAACTAATAATTATTTAGATTTATAAAATATAAAAATCCGTGACAACTAACTATTAATTCTTTCATTGACTATTAATTTTTTTTAAAAATATGGTAATATTATACAAATCTTGAATTTATTATATTGAGTAATAATTCTTTAATCATTATGGTAATATTATTTCAATTCTTAATTTCTGATATTTTTAGGCATTACAGAAAATGAGTCACATACAACATTGTTAAGATTTTAAGTATATGTTTTTATCAATATGTTAATATTCTCAAATACTATTAGGTTATGATAATTTGAAACATATAGGTATCATAACTGATGAACCTTGTTACATTTATATCTTTTTATTTGCAACTCTATTCACTATTTTTTTATTCAATAAGAAATAGATCTAATTATCATTTTTTAATAATTTTACTTATGTAATATGTTCCTCACAAAAATAATGGGTCAGTAGACATTATCTTCTTATTTTACATGTGATTAATTTATGTTATACAACTTTAGTACAAAATATTTGATTTTGTGAATTTAGGAATGCATAAACTTAGGAATGCATAATGTTTAATTTTGGGTAATGTGATTTTTCTGTAGATGGAGTTCGACAAAGTAGTGTATTAACCAATTTATTATTAAAAAATTTCATACATTGGCATTCTTTTTTTTGAATGTTATTCATTTCATTGATTGACGAGATACCCGTGGGAGATTACCCGTTTTAGGTACCCGTGGGCGTGGGTTGTTGTAAATGCTTCCAAAATCCCACCATTTTCTCCCTCGAGCTTATTACGACTAGGGTTTCTAATTGTTTCTCTTTTTATTATTTATTTATTATTGTTATTCATTTCATGCATATTTTTTTTTAGGCCGTAACTGATGGAATCGGAATCCTAAGATACAATGATAGTGTATATGAATTGAATTAAACACGGTGCAGATCCAAAATAGCGAACGACAAAAAACTATTTTGCGCCAAACCGTTCGGATGAACGAAAAATCATCCCGATGGAAACCGAACGAAAAAATCCTAGATTATTCAAACCCCCAAGAATTGAAACCTAGTACACCCACAAGACAGAATAAGAATTATACCTGCGTGATCCTTCTAATTTAATCACATTTCAAGACTTGAATGATTTAACCTTCAAGATCAACATGGCCAACTGGCAATCTCGACTCTGCTTAGGTCTTCTGCTATATTTTCGAATGCCAAAATATGAACTAAGTATGATCTTAGATCATTCATATTCCAAATTCTATCTAACTGCTTCTCTTTTTATCTGGTTCTCACAACACGTGAAAACTCTAAGAGACGATATAATCTGATGTATATACATGTACTGGCGGGCAGGATTATAACTACATATATAAAGGCTATAATAGGAATCTAAAGAGTAAATAAGACATGGGTTTCTAATGTAATTAGAAAATTTCACTTCAACTCAAAAGTAGTTTTCGAAAAACATAAATTACAATTCATACTACTAAAGAATCGCAATTACACTCCCGATCTTATTCAAAAAAATGAACTTTCGAATTCCTATTATTAAATATTTGTTATCCTCTCCATGTTAATATTATAGATATCCGTCAATTAAATTACTAATAATTATATTTAATTGGCCTCTTATATAATTTATTAAGATCTTTTGTTTAATTTATTTGATATATTATATTATAAAATTTATCGGTAGGGTTTGACATAATCAAACTTATAAGTTTTCTTAAGAGGGTATTATCAATCATTATTCAGGATGTGAATTCCGTCAATAATTAATATTCACCATATATGTAATGGTTGTTAGCCTAAGGATTTTTTAACTAGATTTTGATGATTTTAATAATTTATTTTTTAAATTAAATTAATTTTAAAAAATTATATTTAAAATTTTTTAAAAATATAGTGTTGACACTTCATGACAAATGAGTCGACACCTTATACCATTTATATTGACACTTTGCATCAAATGGGTTGACACTCAGTGTTCTTGAAACGAACGCTTTGTGTTGATACCAATTGATAATTGAGTCGACACTTTAAGGCAAAATACGCTTGAAATTCTCAAGCGTGCCGACACCATTGAAGTTTAGGGTCGACACCTTAACTGCTTTGTTTGAGATATTTCAAGAATTCAAATGAGTCGATAAAAAAATATATTTGGGTCGACACCTCTAGTATTGGACCGAGATCCACATTGAGTCGACACCAATGAAGAATGGGTCGACACCCCAATCTCTTTGCAGGATTCATTTTGGGTTGACACTAAAGTGTTTTGAGTCGACACCAAGTGATCCTTCGAGTTTCAGACTTCGGGTTCTATGAGTCGACACCAAAGTCATATGAGTCGACACAAAAAAAAAATGGGTTGACACCAGGACTTTAAGCCATTTCTCGGCTCCAACTCAAAAGTGTCGACACCACAGGATTATGAGTCAACATAAAGGTTCCTTTCGGATATAAAGATTTTGGGTTGACACCAAACCAAGCTGAGTCGACTCCAAAAGTTTCGAGGCTGTTTAAGTTTTTTTGAGTCAATACCAAAATGATACTAAGTCAACTCTAAAACTCCTAAAGCTAAATCAGAATTCTCGAGTCAACACCAAATGAAGATGAGTTGACACAATTTTTTTAGTAGCTGATCAAACGAAATGGGTCGACACCAATGAAGGTATGAGTCGACACCAAAAACTCACCTGAAAAACTAAAGAAATGCATGAGATCGACACCAAATGTTCCATGAGTCGACACCATTGTGTGGGTGAAGAAAATGTAAAAATAAGGTCAGCATCAACTAAGATCTGAGTCGACATAATCACTTAAAGAACCAAGACCTAAATATTTTATATCAACACCAAACGACTTTGTGTCGACACCTGCGATAAAATTTAAATCTCGTGTGATTCAAAAGGTATGATTTTAGACCATTAATTGCCTCCACCAAATCACCAAAGGGTCATTTACTTCAGATGGCTATATAAGGAGTTAATTTTCAGAGTTTCAAACTTATGGACACTGTTCTATTTCTTGATATCAAAGCTTAAAATTTTCAAGAAGCATTTACTGCTCATTTACTCCTTTAGCTAACTCTCACACTCTCTTGCTCATTTAATTCTAATCATTTGTAAGAAGTGTTAGTTAGTAAATCTTTTATTTTTTTATATTTATTGTAAAAGATGGTGAGTCACCCTTCATTTTTTAAAAGAGTGAGTGAACTTCTTAAAAAAGAGCTCATAAGAGTTCAGAAAAAACAGAGAATTATTTTGTAGGATCTTCTTAAGGATGTAAAGACTTTTGAATGCACCTGTGAAACATTCGATCATAATGTAGATTCTTAAGGGAAGTCTTGAGAAGTAGATATAAGCTTGAAAGAAGTCGAATCACAATAACTCTTAGTGTTTGGTTCACACTTTCTCTCTTTAACCTCTTTAATTTCCTTATTGCTTTAATATCTGTCATATTTTCTTGTGAAATTAAAAGATTTTTAAAATAATTTTTAAAATTGTTCTTATTATTTTAAAACTCAATTCACTCACTCTTGAATTGCGTAAACTAACAATTAGTATCAGAACTTAAACTTTTGTTGTTGATTTAACCGTCTAAGAGTATTCATGACAACCGTCAATATTGGACCTATTCAGTCTGAAAATCAGTCCAACAACAGATCTCCTTTGTTCAATGTAACAAATTATAATTATTGAAAAACTAAAATGATAATCTATATTTAGGCTGTAGACTATAACCTTTGGATAGTCATTATGAATGGACCAAAAAGGCCTACTAAGACAATATAAGGGGCATCTATCCCTAAGCCTGAGAATGAATTGACTGAGACTAATATAAGAGAGATACAAAAAAATGCTAAGGCTATGAACCTTCTATATTGCTCTCTTAACTCAAATGAGTTCAAAAGGATCTCCACACTGTCAAGGAGATTTGAGATAGATTTGAGGTTACCCATAAGGGAACCAACCAAATTAAGGAATCTAAAATAAGAATTATTGTTCATAATTATGAGTTGTTTAAGATGAAGCATGATAAAATTATTTCTGAAATGTTCACTAGATTCACTGATATTATTAATGGACTAACATCTTTTGGCAAGATTTATTTTAATGCAGAGATGGTGGAAAATATCATGTTTATGATTTTTGGGGGTTTTGAGTCATATTCGTGATTTTTCTTGCTTAAGAGTATCTTTGAGTATGATTCCCATTCTTTCATCATTGGGGTGCATTCGATATGGGTGCCTAAGATTTGGCTTGGTCAGATTGGGCAGTCTACAGTTATCCCTCTTTGATAGAGCATACAGCAACTCGCGGTGCAACTAAATGTTAAAACTACAAAGATAAATCGATCAAACAAGACACCAATCTTAGGCACAAACAAAACATGCAGAAAAGTGTATTCGAACTCGAATTTCCATCAAACTTTCTACGTACTCCTATTACAAAGGATCAGACCGGTTGTAGTTCGTGGAGCAATGCATATGATGCAAACAGACTAATCATGATGTATGACAGGTACAGCACGATGCAAGAAATAATTTATGGTCACAACACGAATCGAGAAAACATAAATCAATTTTAGGTCGTAAAAGAACTGAGGCTAAGGGTAGTTTAAGGTCATGCGGAGACCGATAAGTCAGTTTAAGGTCATGAGGTGGACCAAACACTTGAAGGCAACTTTAAGGTCATACGAGGACCATTAAGTAAGTTTAAGGTCGTAAGGTAGACCAATCGTTCTAGGGGCAGTTTAGGGTCATGCGAGGACCAATACGTCAATTTAGGGTTGTGAGGAAGACCGAAGGTGTTAGGGACAATTTTAGGTCATGTCGAGGACCGACGAATCTGTTTTAGGTCATGAGGAGGACCGAACTCTTACTAGAGGGACAAGCTTATCAGTTTTAGGTTGTGACGAGGACCGGAGGTTGAGGGGTAATTTCATATCGTGCAAGGACCAACGAGTTAGTTTTAGGTCATGAAGCGGACCGAAGGTGCTTGTGACAGTTTTAGGTCGTGTCGAGGACCAGTGAGTCAATTTTAGGTCATGTGGAGGACTGAAGGTGCTAGGGATAATTTTAGGTCGTGTCGAGGATCGACGAGTCAGTTTAAGGTTATGAGGAGGATCGAGGATGCTAGGGATAATTTTAGGTCATGTCGAGGACCGATGAATCAGTTTAAGGTTATGAGGAGGACCGAGGATGCTATGGGACGATTTTAGGTCATGTCGAGGATCGACAAGTCAGTTTAAGGTTATGAGGAGGACCGTAGGTGCTAGGGACGATGAGTCAGTATAAGGTCATGAGGAGGACCGAACTTACCAGCTTTAGGTCATGACAAGGATCGGGGTTTTCGAAAGGGGCTTTCGGATCATAAAGAATAGAACCTTTGATTTGTTCAAAACCCACACGGGGTAATTCCAAGGTCCAAACAAGTGGGCTGCTCAAAACAAAATAGAGGCCGTTACTTTTGTATGTCGCGGCTTGTACTATTCTTCCCTATGGAGATGGTGTACTCAACCTAATGTTCATGACCGTGAGCAACATTTGAGAAAAAGCTACAGCTATGGCTAAACAAAGCTATGACCTAGGTCAGGTTGTTACGGCCGTTTGCTTTAAGGCTTTGAGACCTCGCAACTGCGAGGTCAATGACAGTACATACGATTTGGTCTGGTTCAAAAAACTCATTCGCATGAATAAACTGAATAGCTCTTATCTCTCTCATTCGACTCTCTCTCCCTCGTCTCTCTTGAATCTCTCTTCCCTCTCACTTTCTCAACTCTCTCCCTCGCTCTCGCCTCTCTCTTCCACTCGTTCCTCTCTCGAGTCACCATGTTCTTACTTTCCCTCGTCTCGATGGTTTTCTCGGCCCTCATGGGTGGCAGTCTTTAGTTTGTAGGTGAGGAGGCTGTTGGCGCTAGAGGTTGTGGCAGCATTAGAGTCAGCGGTGCCGTGGGAACCATGGGTGGTGCTGGTGACAATGGAGGTGTCGGCAGTGAAGGTTCCGTGGGTGTGGGTGGAGGTGGTGTAGGTGGTAGCGCTGAAGGTGGTGGCGGCGTTGATGATGACGAGGATCTTCCCCTCGAGGGAGGGGGTGCGCCGGGCATACCGGAGCATTTCGACGCTGAAACCTACATATGTCTTCTTCACCAGTTGCAAAAATAGGCTATGAAGAGGTTCATCATTCCATACATCATAGTGGAGCATGAGGTCCTCCTACGGCGCTATGACGATCATCTCTTGACCTGGAATCTCGACGTAAGTTGAAAACTTTAGTTCTTTATTTGCTTTGTTGTTTGGGAGTCTATTTGATTGTTGATACTTGATTACTTTTATTACTTTTGACTGTTCAAACTTTTCTTTGATGTTGAATTTGAGTTGACTTGAACATTGACTTGTATCATACGTTGGAGTTTGGGATTGAATTAAATTGGAGTTGAGACTTGGTTTGAAACATTGGACATAACTAGGTTAAACCTTGACTTGGATTTGGATGGACTTTTTCTCTTAGACGGGATATATTTTGAAAAATAAAAATTTTGAACTTGGATGAACTTAAGATTTAACGAACCTTTGAATAAATGTAAAAATTCGGCACCCAGATTACGACAGAAAAAAAAATAAAAATAATTAGTCGATACTTTTAAAATATAATTCCTGATAAAACCTTATAAATAAAATGTTAATCGAAAAGCTTAATAAAACTCGTTAAAATTCAATAAACATAAAAATAAAAAACTTATATTTAGAAACATGTTATTAAAATTCTAACGATACGAAAATTTCATAATCAACATTAAGAGTTTATATTAAATTTTGTAAATTTTTCTGAATATAAAATTTTACATTAAAATTTTTAAATTGATGCAAATATATATATATATATATATAAACATCAAAACTTGACATGTGTCGCCACGTGTTAATAATAAATTTGCCATGGAGGATGACTCAACTTGCAACGTAATATAAATATGTTGCCGCCTAAGACCTATATATATATAAACCCATATTATATACATAACATTTATATACATAACACATATACATATCTTGTGAGACCCCGACCCATTTTATTTTAGAAATGATTAAGTGTTGGTGGGAGTAAGAATTAAAAACTTGAGTTTAGTGATGTTTTGAGCTTGGATACACATGAAAGGTATGTTAGAGAAAAACTATGAGATTCTAATGGATGTTTGGACAAAAATATGTAAAAAGTATGTGAAGAAAAGTGAAATATCTTCACTAATTTAATCATAACGTTTTGTATTAAATGAATTTTGGTATGAGGTTTTAACCATTGAAAAGTAGACTTATGGGGCTTCAGTTTGAGCACAAGAATGACCCCATTTGAAGTTTGGATGAAGAAGATATACTCGTTCAAAGTTGGACCAATAGCGTAGTCGCGGGGACCGATCGATCGATCTTTCGACGGATCGATCGGTTTGTGACGGACAGAGGCTATAAATCTTTGGTTTTGGATTTGTTTTGCCATTTCTCTCCTTTCTCCTCTCTCTCTCAAGCTTAGGAGCGAGCTAGGGTTTAGTTTTGTGAGGTTCTTAGGGAGTTTTCATGTCCGTGAAGGCCAAGATCTTGCCGTTTCGACGCGTGAGCCACCGTGGGAGAGCGTAAATGTTCGTTGGAAGCTCCTTTAAGACGTGCATATTGAGTTTTGATGGATTGGAGCTCACTAGATGTTCGATTCTTGATGGTGGAACGTCCTTGAGGTAGGATCTAGACTCACTCTCTCTTGTGCTTCGATTATGATATGGGTTGATATTTCTTTTTGAGAAAACCCTAGCATGTTATATGTATAAAATTAAGACTTAAGTATGGGTATTTGGAGAAAATTGAGCTGTGTGAATCCTATGTGATATTTAGGATGTACGAAATTTATGGACAACGAACAAAATTGGAAAGTTTGGGTTTGTTACATTGAAGGGATTTGTTGAGGATTGAAGCTTTGAATTATCATTTGGGAAAGGCAATTTGGTAAATTATGAATTAATATTAGTATTTAGCTAAATTTAAAGATTTGGAGCTATTCGATGAAATATGATTTATGTGACGAAAATTTTGCAAAAATTTTGGAGTTTTCAAGAAATGGTTAAAATGGTTTAAAAAGCTAAGGGTTTTGTTTGGTTTTTTCTTCAATCATATTCATGTGCCCCGAGGGATGAATGGTTCTTCCTTCATTTTTTTAAAGGGTTTTTCTTTGCCTAAAATGTGTTGAAAAGTACTTAGAATCTATTAAATATTGAAAATCAAATTTTTGCTTGAAAAAGAACCTAGAGCATGACGGAATGATAGACCGATCGATCGGTCTATCAAGTGGTCCTTTGAGGCTCTCTGTTCTTTCGTGTAGGTAAGCGATCGATCGATCGGTCTAGCAGTTTTCAAACATTTTTGTGTTTTGTTTAAAGGTTTGACACTTGAAAGAGTTGGAATACCCTTTTTCATTAATTAAACCATCGGTTGGACGTATTTAAAAAGGATTTTGAACTTGTTTCTCGTCTTTGTTTTAAAATTGGATTGATTAAATGCTAGCTTTAGTGAGTTTTAGATTGTAAAGTGAGTTATTGAAGGGTTGTGATTTGACATAGTCATATTATAACATAAAATTCTAAGCTTTCGAAAAGAATAAATGAGTTTTTAAAAGTATTTGTACATACATATGATGGGAGCTTCCTTTTCAAATAATATGATTGCTATTGAATTTAATCTCGTGTTGGTACATTATGAAGTTGCTCGAGAATATGAGAATCATGAAAACTTACATGTTAAAGTGATGATGTATGATGCATAAGATATTAAATTTTTTTTGAGTATTTAAAAGAAATATGATACGATTATAATTGAGTTAACCTTTATATTGGTATTTAGTGACATTGAGTAATTATGCAAACTATGAGAAGTTACATAATGAAACTATTAACTTGAGTTGAAACTCTATGGTTGAATGTGGAATGTACATAATAAGGGGCTGCGGTCCTACGGTGAAAGCCCGCGGAGATTCATGCATAATGAGGGGCTGCAGTCCTACGGTGAAAGCCCACGAAGGTTCATGCATAATGAGGGGTTGCGGCCTGCGAAGGTTCTTGCATAATGAGGGGCTGCGGTTCTGCGGTCCTTCAGTCCTGCGGTAAAAGCTCGCAAAAATTTACATTCAAAAATTAAATGTGATTTGGTTTTCATAAAAAATCAGGTATCAAGAATTAATGTGAAAGAAAGGAATATTAAAAAAAAGGTTTCATGAATGAATAACTTGACGTGCGTGGAGATAAATATGGAATTTATGGAACCTGTATTTTTTTATTCCGTTTGCACTACTGGTTATATAAATTAATTTACACCATAAGATTATTATAAATAGTGCTTATACTCTTAATTCTGAAATAATTATTAATTTAAGTATATTTAATATTCGTTATTTTGATTCATTAGAGGGTGCAATCTTATATGGGTCTATATTTCCGATGAGTTGGATAGCGGCATTATTTATATGATGAATATTAATTATTGACGAAATTCACGTCTCAAAAGATCGAGATTGACGATACCCCTATAAGGAAGTTTTTAAGTTTTGACCGAGTCAAACCCTATAGGTGGATTTGATTATTCGGCGGTCAAATAAATTAAGCAGAAGGGCTTAATGAATTTAAATATGCCAATTATATTAAATTATTAGTAATTAAATTTAACTGGCGGGTATCAAAAATCTTAACGTGGAGAGATGAGTTAAGAATTTAATAACAGAAGCTCAATGCAAGAAGATCTTGAAATTATTGCTTAGAGTGCAATTATAGTTATTTAGTGGTGTGAACTATAATTTAGTATTTTATAGAAATTATAGAAATCGCTCCAAGATTTTTATAATTATAGATACAGATATGAGGTTTTCTTAATTACGAAAATCGCTAGATGGGTATCTGTGTTCCACTAGAAGTCTTCGTCATAATTATTTCATAGGTCCCTGTTGTAGCCCTATAAATATGTGGGTAGACTGAACCAAATTCATAACTTGTCTTCAAGACTTAAGATGACCAGGTTTTGCCGGTACGAGTTCTCAAAAGATTGTAGCCTACACTACATTTGGAAATTGTATAAGAAAATACAGTAGAAGGTCTTATGGGAGTTTCAACTCGGAATCAAAATCGCAGTTGGAGAATCGACCAAAAAAATATATTCTTCTAAATTAACTGTGGTTGCCCAAGTTTTTATTTTGATCGTTCGACATCAAAATTTTTATCTAAAGCCCATTTCTGTGTTTGCCTGTCCAATTAAGTTTTATCAAAAATTGTTTACAAAAATAATGATCTTGATAATTTTGCCTATAACAATTGGTATCAGGAACATTTTATTTTTTGTTTGCGGTTTATCGGGGTCGGATAGATTTAGAACTATACTAACTTTATTTTGCAGGCATTATAATCTCGATTTTATGATCATCTGTTTATTCATATTTGATTAAATAGTTTGAATAATGATTTTCTTTAATCACGAGAGTTAATCGTGATAGATTAAATTTTTTTTAAATCGAATGTGAGGGTACGGGACATAGGTTTCGATTTAATAGTAATTTCTATTTTTAAACATCTATTTAGAATATTTTAAGAACATGCTGAATATCTAATAACACGAAGAACATGCGGCGACACCAATAGTAGTTTCGAGAGTTACGGGCCATGGAACGTGGTGATTTTTCTATGGTTCTTTGACTTATTTTCTAGCAGCATTTTTTGCAGTTTTCAATCTTGAAAACAGTATTAAAAATTGTCCCAAAAACACGAAAAAAATGGATTAAAAATAACCCGCTGACAGCACCATAGGCGATAGTTTAGGGCCATTTTTCCAATAGTATTTTTGATATTTTCGAGACTGGTTTTGAACAAATTTTTTGGCGTAGAATAGCAGTAAAATACCATTGGAAAAATAGTCCCAAAAGTGAGAAAAATCAACGCCCTTCGGGGCTATTTTTTAGATTTTTCGGGACTATTTTTTAGGCATTCTTCAAAACAACCGGTTGCTACATATTTATGCTATTTTTTCACAAAAAAAAGGATCAAAAACACCATCAAAAAAGCTCAAATGGTGGGCTGAAGGGTGGCGGCGCAAGCAGGGGTGGCAGTAACTGTTCAGGGCTTATCGAAAGCTGTTTTTTGAGAAGTTTTCGTATTTTTTTGACAAAAAAATACTATTTTTCAAGTGTTATTTTTCAGTATAAACGGCGTCAAAATAGAGTATCGAGAAGGCAGCAAAAGCCACTTGAAGCCGATGGCTAGGGGCGACACCAGCGGTGGCCGGTGGCCAGCGATAGTTGGTGGTCAGCGGTGGTGGAGCAAGTTTGGGGCCATTTTGATCGCGACATTCTGATATGTTTTGATCCTAAAGTGATATAATTATATCACAGTGTATCAGAGAAGCCTGATGCAATCAGAATACAGAAAGCATATTCGAATAAGAATTATTACAGCTTATCTTCAACAGGAGTTTGAAACTCATCAGAGTTTCATATCGATCATAAAAGCAAAATATATACATATCTTGCATATATATATATATTATCTACATAGATGATATATATCTATTTTATATTATCCTATTAATTTAATTAATTCATAAAATTTGATTTTAATTAAATATTTTGTAAAAAAATTAAAATTAAATTTTTTTAATTAAAATTTTTAATTAAATAAAAAATTATTAGATATTTTATTTTTTACAAAATATTACGTTTAAGATGATTTTTTATTAAATCAGATATCTTGAAAAAAAGTAAAAATTAATTCTAAATTTTGAATTTATTAAATAAAAATATATTTAATCGAAATAAATTATTATTTTTCAAAAAATGTAGAACGGTAAATAAAATAAATAAATATCTTTAATCACTACCTTATTGAAAAATTGAAGAAAAAATTGTGAATTTATTAAATTTTATTTGTTACACATTAAAAAAGATGATTTGGCATACCGGAATGTTTTGAATCGTGTACACGAAAAGATATTTGATTCTTTCAGATCGCATGATTTTTCAAATTAACAAATTTATTTTAATTAAATAAATTTTTATAATCCTAAAAAATATTTAAAAAATTTAAGTGGGAGAGAGAATTTATTTACAGATAAATCTAGCGGTCTCCATCATCAATTTATAGGTGATGTAATTAAATCTCGCGTGTTGGCAGTAAAGCTTTTCTCCCCATCGGACAGATTAATTATTATATCGCCAATATAAACCTTCTTTAGGAATAATTCTAAATAATTATTAGTGTAGTTCACTTCTCTATCTGAATGGTTCATTGCGAAGTGATTGATTTGAGATTAAGTGATGGTTAACACTAAGCTGTATATAATAGTATACTCTTCATTCGAGTCACGTCTACTTAATTTTACTTGGCAGGGTCAGTTACCTAGATCGTAAAATTAATAAGAATTAGTCTATTTGGACAAATAATAAATAGTAAACATTCTTCCATCGAGACATGTTATTCACAGAGTACCAAGCTACTGGTAAATTTCTTTTAAAATAGTAAAGAGAACCAAATTAAAATAAATTCAAAGTATTGCTCGTTATAATTAACGATTATTTTAATTATGTGATTCTTATGATTAAAATGACTTTCAACCCACTTGCTTCAATACTCAAAGAAAATAAATTTACGGGACCGAATTATATTGACTAGAATAAAAATTTGGACATTGTCTTAACTGCCGAGGATTACAAGTTTGTATTGACTGAGATATGTCCACCAGTACCTGATGTGAGGGTGACCGAACAACAAACCCAAGCCCATCAAAAGTGACTGAAAGCTGATCAGATGGCTCGCTGTTACATTTTGACTTTCATGTCAAATGTTTTGCAGAATCAGCATCAGTCTATACCTAGCGCCTATGACATGATTATGAACCTCAATGAACTATTTAGAAATCAAAATCGTGCTGCTAGGCAGGTAGCCATGAAATCTCTAATGAATGCAAACATTGCTGAAGACACTCTAGTTAGGGATCATGTTCTGAAGATAATCAATCTTCTAAATAAACTGGAGATCCTAGGAGCTGAAATTGACAGAAAAACCCAGGTTGATATCATACTCTAGTTACTGCCTAAAAATTTTAAGCAGTTCTGCTTAAACTATACCATGATCAAACTCAGCTTTTCATTAGCAGAACTACTTAAGAAATTTCAAGCAGTCGAGGGTATTCTTAGGAAGCCAGGTTTTGTGTATGTGGCTAAAAAATGTTCTTCATCTAAGCCGAAAGGTAAGAAGAAGAAAAAGGTTCAAACATAGGGAGGCACAACTCTAAAAGCAGTTAAGGGACCAAACGTTGGTGTGAAGAAGCTGAGAGGCAAGTGATATCACTGTAACTAATTTGGGTATTGAAAAAAGTAGTGTTCAATTTTTCCCAGTAAACTGAACAAACTAGGTAATTTTTGTTCACTAGTGGTTAAAACATATTTAGTGGGTGTTATCTACCGATACTTGGTGTATAGATACAGAAGCTACTAATCATGTCTGTAATTCTCTGTAGGGATTCTAGGAAACCAAGCTGCTCAGTGATGAAAAAATATACCTGCATATGCGCAATAATACAATGATGTCAGCAGTTGCAGTAGGAGATGTCATTCTTAGCTTTAGTAAAGATAGAATACTACTTCTAAAAGATTGTCTTTATGTACCTTCAATTAAAAGAAATTTAATTTCAGTATTGAGTTTAATAAAGCACAAGTATTCTGTTCATTTTGATGACTCTGTCATTGTGAAAAAAAATAAATATTTTATTTACTCTAGTACATTAATGGATAATCTGTAGTATAGAGTTTTAGTAGCCATGTCTTGGTTATGGGGAACAGATAATAGCGTCGTCAATTATTTCGACTCTTTGTGCTAGTACACTTTGTGTGTATTAACGGGACACATTTGGGTAATTAATTTTATACTAACTATATAAATTAATTCGCACCCAATGGTTACTATGAATAGAGCTTATGCTCTTAATTCTAAAATAATTATTAATTTGCGTATATTTAATATTCATTGTTTTGATTCATTAAATGGTACACGATCTTATATGGGTCTATATTCTTGGCGAGTTAGATAGCGGTATTATTTATATGGTGAATATTAATTATTGACGGAATTCATGTCTCGAAAGATCAAGATTGACGATATCTTCTTAAGAAAACTTATAAGTTTTGATCGGGCCAAACCTTACATGTGAATTTGATTATCTAGTGGTCAAAGAAGTTAAGCGGAAAATTTTAAAGAATTTAAAGATGTCGATTAAATTAAATTGTCAGTAATTAAATTTAATTTGTGAGTATTGAGAATCTTAACGTGGAGATATGAGTTAAGCATTTAATAACAGGAGTTCAATGCAAGAAAATTTTGAGATTATGGCTTAGAGTACAATTACAATTCTTTAGTAGTATGAACTGTAATTTAGTATTTTATAAAAATTACAGAAATCGCTAAAATATTTTCATAATTACAGATACCGCTATGTAGTTTGCTTAATTGCAAAAATCGCTGAATTAGTATATGTGTTCCACTAGAAGTCTTCGTCATAATTATTCTACAAGTCCATGTTATAGCCCTATAAATATACAGGTATGTTGAACCAAATTCATAACTTGTCTTCAAGACTTAAGCTGACCAGATTCTATCAGTACGAGTTCTTGAAGGATTATAGCCTACACTGCATTCGAGAATCGCATAAGAGAATACAGTAGAAGGTCTGATGAAAATTTCAACTCTGAATCAAAATCGTAGTTGGAGAATCGACCGAAAATATGTATTCTTCTAAATTAACTGTGGTTGTACAGGTTTTTATTTTGATCATTTGACGTCAAAAATTTTATCTAGAGCCCATTTCGGCGTTTGCCCGTCCAGTTAATTTTTATCAAAAATCGTTTACAAAAATAATGATCTTGGCAGTTTTACCTCCAACGCCCCTCTCGGTGCCAGGATGTATCATCACTTGGAATGGTCAGGACATGCCATTTGATGTCAATTCTAACTTCCTCTAACTCATCTAATACCTTAAGGCGCGCCAAATCCTCCCACAACTGTCTTATTTCTTCATCTTCTTCATCATTATCATCGACATGGGGAGAAACTTCTTCCTCGTGTACGATAAATATCAAGAAATTATCAAAACCATCGTCTATTAGATCCTAAATAAGGTCGTTGAGCAGCAGTCTATCGGAGGCAAAGCTGCCAAGAACATTATTTTTATAAACGATTTTTGGATAATGATGAAAATAAAAACCTACACCACCACAGTTAATTTAGATGAATACCTTTTTTGGTCATTTCTCCAACTACGATTTTTGATTCCGAGTTGAAGCTCCCGTCAAACCTTCTACAGTATTTTCGTATGCGATTCCCGAACGTAGTGTAGGCTATGATCCTTCGAGAACTCGTACCGACAGAACCTGATCAACTTTAGTCTTGAAGACAAGTTATGAATTTGGTTCAGCCTACCCACATATTTATAAGGCTACAGCAGGAACGTGTGGAGTAATTATAACAAAAATTTCTAGTGTAACCTAGATACATATGTAGCAGTTTTCGCAATTAAACAAATCTCTCAACGGTATCTGTAATTATGAAAATCTTATAGCGATTTCTGTAATTTTTATAAAATACTAAATTACAGTTCATACAACTGAACAACTATAATTGTACCGTCACGATCCATTTTCATATATGGCATCCGTGACCGACCAGTGAGTCAAAACCCACTAAAGGTCTCTTTCTTTATTTATTTTTCGTTCCTTATTCTGAATTTTGCTGACTAATTTTTTTTTTCAAACAATCTCAACCAAGGTCATCCTAGCTTGAATTAAAAGTAATTTATTCATTAACAGAAATCAATTTCAGTATGACTGTCATGGCCCGAACCTCAGGGACCCGTGAACCAACCCCAAACATTTCTCCTAAGGATCATCATTTACGACTTTTGTTTACAATAGAATTTAAGTTCTAATTATATAAGAACTTCTCTTGAAATAACTATGCCCTTGCACGTGTAAACTTTACAACAAAGGCTTGAAATCTCAAAAAAAAAATTCATTTGCAATCATAATATTTTTTATTACAGTTCTCCATTTTGGTCTATGTACAACCATAATACAAAAAATATAAATAAACGCAAAGTCTTCCCTCTAATCCTCCCCAAAGCATCCTCTGCCCATGGTATCGTCCCTAGTCTTCAAAACTTGAAATGTTTTGGTAAACATATGTGAGCCGAAACTCGTAGGACATAGATTAAATCAGATGTAATGCAAGATTTGTGAGGTGTGATGGGTGCAACCGGAATAAAAATATATGTTCCATAAATTTGTTATTTATTTTCACACACACGCACACCTACGCACGTCAAGTTATTCATTCATTAAGTTTTTTTTAACATATTCATTTATTTCACGTTTATTCTTGTTTCTTAATTTTTCACCAAAAATCAAATCACATTTTCATTACCCGATTTATCATGAAAATCGTATTATCCCAATAGGCTACGCGAAATCATTGGTTAATAAATAGCTTTATAACTCACCACGGTACAACACCACGTTTCGAGAGCTAACCCGTGAGCACATGGTCCCCATCTTGCATAAATTTTCGATCTTTCACCACAGACCCGCCAGGCCAACTTAATCCACATTAATCCATACGGTTCATTATTTGTTCATTTTTCACAAAAATCCGGGAGCCCAACCCACAACTGGTTCCTTCCCAAATATTTTCTCATAATACCTATTTTCAATTTTAACTTCTCATTTTATTTCCAATCAAGTCTTATTTTAACATTCCATCATTTCTTTCAATTCAAATGCCATCATAAATTTCAACACATAATTTCTCATAATCGCATTTCAATTATCAATTTCATGAAATGCCAACGCATAATTAACTCACGCATAATCATGTCATTTGAAACAAATAGAATGCATCCATCATATACATATACATGTATATACAAGTTAAAATCTATGTTTTCTCTCTAAAACATAAACTCTTAAATGATAACCATTGCACTATATCATCCACAAATTTCCACACCCATACTAGCTCTCAAGACCTTAGTCACATATCACAATTCATTTTTATCGCAAACACCATCAATCGGTATGATACTAGCATCCTAACCCAAGTGTAGTGAGATAGGTAAAACCATAATTCAAGGGATAAGAAATTTGATAAAAAAAGCTTTAATATCCATGAAAATATCCTTTTTAAAAATATTTGGCCAAAAACGGGTGAAAAATAGTTAAAAAAATTTGACATACTCTTACTATTTTAATCATAATTTTTTCTACAAAATGAATTTTTTTGTGAGAGTATTCTTGTTGAAAAGAGGACTTCCGGGGCTTCGATTTGAGTACAAGAACTACCCAATTCGGAATCCGAATAAGGGAGATATGATCGAACAAAGTTAGCCCTGCGCAGTCAGTACGCTCAAGCGGACATCGGGCGCTCGAGCAAACGTCGGGCGCTC
>JAOTRH010048385.1:0-19562 GCA_034768845.1 Heliamphora exappendiculata | reverse complement strand
CAGAAAATTATCGGCAAGCAAATGATTACATTTCCGAAATGGAAATCCGAAAATGGATGAATTTTTAGAACTGATCAGGAGTCTACAACAATATTCCACACTGAGCAACAATATTCCACACTACTCAGCAACAATATTACACCTAAACTGAGCAAAAATCTGGATAAACTTCCCTATCATCTCCCACTAATTACACACCCACAATTTTAAAGTTGCCTATCTTCTCCCACTTCATGAAGCATAGAGAATTTTATACCCTGCTATACAGCATATCACAACAGCATAGCTCCCCCAATCCACTATTCAGCAGCAATATCAACCATACTCTGCAAACTTTGTTTCTTAATGCACATCTAATCATCCAGTTTGATCAAAAGACAAAAGAAAGGAATTATGCAACCAATCATCCACCAATATGAACTGAAATTATACAACCCAACTCCCAAACCAAAAGAAAAAATGGGAAAACTGCACAACAAGGTAATTGCAAAGTAAACACAACAAGGTAATTGCAACATCCTGAAGCCTCCAAATGTGCCCCTACCATAACTTTATTGGATCTCTTTAATAGTTTTAGTGATCTTAAGCGAGTTGCTAAATTAAAATTGCAAACATTTTTGTGATTCATTTGTACCATAAAGTTGCTAAAGAGACAGCTAATTAAATCAGTTAGGACCACTCATAAAGATAGCAGCTAAATCATTTCAAAAGTTGTTCCTTGTTCCAGGAAACAGGAAAACAGAAACTAATATAGAGATTTTAATTATAAAAAGCACTCCATTTGTAAGAAACAATTCGAACAGTGTTCTGAATTCTGCAAAACCTTTACATTTGTTTGTTTAATAATTAGGTCTCATTGTTTCACTTGAAGGCTTCCAATCAATCTGTTAACTGAAATATATATATTTTCACACATCAGAATGAGTAAAGCAAAGAAAAACAAATTCACCGACTATTCAAGAGGAGCTAACTATCTACACTCTTACACATAAGAATTCAAGCTTAAAAGTAAAAAATGGTGATGCATAATACCTAATAGGAGCTAATTATTTGTAGCTGTTATAGCCATGAGGGCTAATTATTTTTTGTAAACAACATATTGTTAATCAAAGATGGTCAGGCAAGATGGAAACCAATTACAAGAAACAGGTTGCATCAATTACAGTAAAATAAAACCAGCCCTCAGAGATGTTTCAAGATTCATGGGAGTTGAAATTGAAAACCTTAATGTCATGGTTGGATAGGAAAGCAAAGCATCAGAGACCAAGCAAAAAAATAGCAGCAAAAAAACAGTTAATTATGTTTTCTTATCAAACCTTTCTCTTCCTTTTTTCTGGACAAATGATTGTTCACCATTATCATGCCTCCTTGTTAGCCTTTGTGATTATTGTTTTGGTTAGTCTATGCCACCTAGTATTTTCGCTCCAACATGCATATGAAAATTGCCGTTCAAAATATTTTTGTAGGGGTTTATACTTTATAGTATAAACAAATCATGATACTTTACCAGAATTTATAACTTGGGCTAGAGATACATTTTTGTTTTCCTTCTTTGTATGAAAAATTAGACCTTTGTGAATTAATCCTCAACTAAATTTGCCAAGTTCAATCTTCTTCTTAATTTCCCTTTAACTACGAAGGAATCTAATATCCCCGAAACAATGAAAACACCTAAAACACAGTTGCCAGAATATATATTCACATATCCGAATGCAATCACTCTACGAATAATTGCAGATATGCTTGTTAGTAAAATTAGCACAAGCCTATCAGCTCCAAAGAAACACGCCAATTTTCGAGTCAACATGAATATAGGGAATATTTATAAAATTTCATAGCACTTTGAAGATACTCCTTGTGCAAGCATAAAATCACATGTTTTAGTTGCAATAAATTAAACAGTGAATGGGCATGATCCGCTAGGAAACATAATTCAAAGGGCAACTTGTTTCAATATAACAAGCTGGTTTCAAAAAATTCTGATTTGTTCCAAAAAATCAGCTGGTTCCAATATAACAGTTCTTACTCAGTAATTTTATCAAACATGTGGTGGACATGCTTTCAAATGTAAACCAATATAAATATTTCATTGTAGGTCATTTGCACAATCAAAAAAAAAAAAAAAAGAATCACAGAAACAATTAGAGCAAAGGATATTCATTGTTGTTAGAGTTGTTACTCTTGTATAAACACTCAGTGGTGAATCTAATGAGACGGGAAGTTCAGTTTCATTTTCTGGTTTTCTTCTTCTCTCTTCTCTCTTCTTTTTTCTTCTTCTCTCTCTATTATCCGATATCAATAGGTTTTCAAGCCTAGCTCCCAAAATTATACAATCAATCTATTGCGTTTAACAATCACCTTCCTAAACCAACTCATCAGAATTTAACCCAAAAAAATAACAGAATTTAAATTTTCACAAAGAAAAGTGCAATACTGTTAATTAAAACCCTAGAGAACTCAGATAAGAAAGCAATAATCTAACCCAATGCCCACCAAAAATGAGTCGAGAAGCTAAGGAGGTACCTGAGGATAAGCTTGCGGAATATGAGAATGAGAATGATACTGATGAGGGATGGGTTGTCGATGAGGAGGAGGCTGGGTAGGTGGTTGGTAATGATCGTGAGGGTAGCTTGAGGCAGTGGCGACGGTGGTGGCTTGAGGCGGAGGCGGTGGTGGCTTAAAACAGAGGGGGCAACGACGGTTTGCCAGTGTACTGGTCGAGGTACGACGTCGTCGTGAGGTTCTGGTCGAGGTATGACGCCGACGGGTTGCCGATGTTCTGATCGAGGTACGTCGCCGACGGGTTGCCGGTGTTCTGGTCGAGATACGACGTTGCCGTGAGGTTATCAAAATGCCGGTGTTCTGGTCGGGGTTGGTCTTGCCCTGTGCCGTGACAATGACGAACTGGTTATCGAGGGGTTGTCGAAGATGTAGTCGATGGTGCGAAGAGGGTTTTATCTCCGATTGACGAACTGGTTGTCGGAGCTTCGATGCTTGACATGCAAGGGCGGCAGAGGCGGTTTAGCTTTCACTTGAGCAAAACAAATACAGCTAGATGTGGCTTTAGGGTAAATCAGCGGTTTTATTTTCGCTTAAGCAATTGGAGAAAACCATACCAACGACGAAATTGGTTGACAGGGAAGGATTACTTAACCAAAACAAATACGGATTTGGTCACCAAACTCAACCGCGACGACATTCCTTTGTCTCCCAAGGGTGTTTGAGTTCCAAGATCAACCGCGACGACATTAATTTGTCGCGCAATAATGTTTTGGACTCCCGTGAACTTTTTCAGATTTGGCGCGAGTTTTCAACACCTTCGGCGACGACATGTGTAAGTTGTCCCACAAAAACACCCCTTCGCCGACGAGAGTTGCGCGTCGCAGAACGTGAGTGCCCTACTGCGACAACATTAGTGAGCTCGTCGGCGAAAGTCGATTGTTTGCGACGAAATTTTGTCTTCGTCGAAAAAATGCATCGCGAATGATGCTTTTTCTCGTAGTGCCCGTGAAGTAACTGGACATTCTATACCCGACACGATTAACGTCTTTTCCCAGTTCACTAGCCGGCGGGCAAAGAACTTAATCTGCATAGTTTTTCGATCTCTCACCATGGAGCAACTCATGCCCAAACTTGCTCGATCCATAGATCCCAAAATTGATCTTTTTTGACATAACACGCTACAAAACACACACATGAGTCCAATTCAAATGGTTCATCTCGCCAAATCTGTTAGGGTTGGTATACTGAAAATCATATTTTTAGTATTTAATTTAATTTAATTAAATTAATTTTTCATTTTATGAGAATTTTTATGAGCAATATATGTATATTATTTCTTTAATATTATGCATGAATATTTGATATTCTGTATAGTATTTAATCTGGTGTGTATGGTACAGCTTACACACAGAAAATCAGATTTTAGATTCTTGCAGAATATAAGTTTTATGTTAACAGTTTAGATGGAAATAGACATATCATCGGTACGACTGTGGGCACAGAATTTTAGTAGGTCTGTCTTAGTTACGGGGAACAAATAATAGCGTCGTCTATTATTCCAACTATCTGTGCCAGTACACTTTGTGTGTATTGAACGAGATATTTGGGGTAATTAATTTTGTACTGACTATATAAATTAATTCACACTTCAAGATTATTATGAATAGTGCTTATCCTCTTAATTCTAAAATAATTATTGATTTGCATATGTTTAATATTCGTAGTTTTGATTCATTAGAAGGTGCAATCTTATATAGGTTTATATTTCTGATGAGTTAGATAGCGGTTTTATTTATATGGTAAATATTAATTATTAAAGGAATCCACGTCCCGAATGATGGAAATTGATGATACCCCCTTAAGGATATTTATAAGTTTTGACCGGGCCAAACCCTACAGGTAAATTTGATTATTCGATGGTCAAATAAGTTAAGTAGAAATACTTAAGGAATATCAAGATGCCGATTAAATTAAATTGTCAGAAATTAAATTTAATTGGCGGGTATCGAAAATTTTAACGTGGAGAGAAATGATAAGTATTTAATAACAGGAGCTCAATGCAAATGGTCTTGAGATTATGGGTTAGAGTGCAATTATAATTCTTTAGTGGTGTGAACTGTAATTCAGTGTTTTATAAAAATTATAGAAATCGCTGTATGTCTTTCCATAATTGCAAAAACCTCCAGTAGGTGTCTGTGTTCCACTGAAAATCTAACTCATAATTACTCCACAGGTCCCTGTTGTAGTCTTATATATATGCGGGTAGCTTGAACCATTTTTTGATGATTTTATATCATTATTATCACATATTATATTTTTGTCTTTCAAGACTTGAATATATCGAGGTTCTGCTGATACGATTTCTCGGAAGATTGTAACCCACACTACGTTCGAGGATCGCATAAGGGAATACGGTAAAAGATTTGACAGGAGTTTCAACTCGGAATCAAGTCGTAGTTGAAGATTAGATCGACAAAAGATATTCTTCTAAATTAAATTTGGTTGCACGAGTTTAATTTTTATCGTTTTTTGTCAAATATTTTATCTGGAGCCCATTTCGGCGTTTACCCATCCAGTTGATTTTTTACTAAAAATTATTTTGCAAAAATAATGATTTTGACAGTATTGTCTGCAACAAATTAGTAATAGAGGCGTTTTGTTTTTAATTTTTGGTTATCAGGTTCAGATAGTTTTAGAACTGTTACTAATTTTATTTTGCAGGCGTTTTAAATCCCGATTTTATGATCCTAACTTATTTTTATGTTTGATTGAATGTGTGGATGATGATTTAATTTAATTATTTTTTAACCACGAGGATTGATCGTAATAGATTGATTGTGAACCCTACGGAGGTATAAGATCAATGTAATTATTATCTTTTAGTTTATAGTTTTTATATTTTTTTTTTGATTTTATGTATTCAAAAAAAAGAAAGAGAAAAGAATGAAAAACAGTCGAAGAACAAAGAACAGGATTAAAGTTGCGGTGTTTTGTTTGAGCCGAACAATTTTTTTGGGATAAAAAAAAATAGGGACTGCAGAGGTTTTCGACAAGCCAAACGGGGGGCGCTGGCAAGCTTCAGCGTCGGTTCCCAAACAACGTCTAAAGGCGCGATTTCCAAGCAAGGAGCAGTGGTTTTCTTCCAAAACAGTCCAGCGCAAACCAAAAGCAGGCTATTTTCATCCGTGCAAAGCAATTTTGGCTCCTTTTGCTTGCTGTTCCAACTGAACAGCGGTTTACGTGCAAAGCGGCGGTTTCCAACAGGCGCAGAGCCTGTAGCGGCAATTCCCAATCCAAGCAAAAGTATTTTCAGCCAAACAAGGCCCAGCAAGTTGCGGCTATTCCAAGCGGCGCACAAGTAGTTTTCCAGGCAAAAGCTGTTGCGCAATTCCCAAGCTTCCCAAGGCCGTTTCATGCAACGTTTTCCTAGAAACAAGCTGCGGTAACACTGTTTTGGTGATAATAAAACAGTGGTTTCCTAATCCAAAAAGCAATTCCAATCCTTGTGGAGCAACAGTTTCGGCCAGCAGTGTTTATCCAACTCAGCAAACCCAATTTTCGGTGCAACAAGCATATTTTTGGAGCAAGCCGCGACAAAACTGTTTTCCCAAACAGTTTTTTTTTTTTTTTTGCTGAAGTGATATCCATCATGTAGTAGTTTTTTAATCCAAACAAAAAGCTGAGGCAACTTTGTAGTGAAACTCTGCACAACTGATAGACTGAAAGTTTATCTTGAGCAGAAAATTAAAATTATTTAGAGTTTCAATTCAATCATAAAATTAGAATATTTATATTTTTCTTGCGTTTAACTTTTTTATATATTAATTGCGTAGATGATAAATATTAATTTTATTTATCTTATTAATTTAATTAATTTGAATATTTAGTTTTAATTAAAATATTTTGTAAAGAAAAATAAAATTATATTTTTTTAATTAATTAATTTTAATTAAATAAAAAATTTTTAGATATTTTTTTTATAAAATATCACGTTTAAGATATTTTTTTTAAATTAGATATCTTAAAAAAACGTGGGAATTAATTTTAAATTTTGAATTAATTAAATAAAAAAATATTTAATCGAAATAAATTATTATTTTTTAGAAAATGCAAAATAAAAAATAAAATAAATAAATACCTTTAATCACTACCTTAACTGAAAAGTTAAAAGAAAAATTATGCATTTTTTAAATTTGATTTGTTACGCATTTAAACACGAAAAGATGGTTTGGCAAATCAGAATCTTTGGAATCGTGTACACGGAAAGATATTTGATTCTTTCAAATCGTGTAACTTTCAAAATTAAGTAATTTATTTTAATTAAACGGATTTCTATAACCCTAAAAAATGTTTTAAAAAATCGAAGTGGGAGAGAAAATTTATTCGCAGATAAATTTTGCGGTCTCCATCACTAGTTTGTAGGCAATGCAATTAAACCCTACGTGTCGGCAATAAGGCATTCCTCTCCAACGGACATATTAATTGTGGTATCGCCAGTACAAACCTCCTTCAGGAATAATTCTGGATAATTGTTAGTGTGGATCACTTCTCCATCTGAAGGGTTCATTGCGAAGTGAATGATTTGGGATTAGATGATGGTTAACACTTAGCTGTATAAAATAGTATCATCTCCATCTGAATCACTGCTATTATATACTGGACCGAAACTATGTCAGCTATTTAATTTTGCTTAACATCGTCAGTTGCCTAGGTAGTAAAATTAAAAAAAATTAGCCTGTCTGGTCTTATGATGAATAGTAGATGGTCCACCAATCGTGGCATGCTATTCTTAGGTTACTAGGCTGCTGTCGAATTAATTTTAAAATGATAGAGGGAATCAAGTTAAAATGAATTCAAAATTTTGCTCATCATAATTAACAATTTTTTAATTATATGATTCTCAGGATTAAAATAGATTTCAACCCACTTACTTCAATACTCAAAGAAAACAAACGTACGAGACCAAATTATGTTGACTGGAAATGCAAATTGGATATAGTTTTAACTGCCAATGGTATTCCTTCAATATCAAGAAATGTATTTGTTTTAGAAAAAGGTTATTCTTTTGGACTGAAAGACATGGAGAAAAAAAATATTCAGAAATAGGGAGACATGATTTTCAGGATAGTTAGTGGGCCACAGACTGGTGTGAAAAAATCGAAAGACAGATGTTTTCATTGCAACAAGACCCGGCACTAGAAAAAGCTATGTCTAGTATTTCTCAAAAAGAAGAACAAACAGGATAATTTCTGTTCACTGGTTATGAAAACATGTTTAGCGGTGTTATCTATCAGTACCTGGTATGTAGATACGTGAGCCACTAATCATGTCTGTAATTCATTGCAGGGGTTCCAGGAAACCCAACAACTTAGTGATGGGGAGATTTACCTACATATTGACAATAATACAAAGGTAATAGCAGTTGCAGTAGGAGATGTCACTCTCAGTTTTGGTAGAGATCGGGTTTTAATATTAAGAGATTGTCTTTGTGTACCTGTCATTAGAAGGAACTTAGTTTTCGTTTCTTGATTGGCTAAAGATGGATATTTAGTTTATTTTAATAACTCTGTGGTCATTAAAGATAATAAATGAGTTATCTGTTCTGGCATAATGGTGGATGATCTTTATATTATTACTTCAATCTCTCATACACTACAACTGACTGAAATGAATAATACATCTATATTACCATATAAGAGAAAGTTTCATTCTTTAATGAACCAAACGTTTTTTTGGCATTTATGCTTGGATCTTATTAATCTAAAAAGGATAAACAGACTGGTAGCAGATGGATCTTTGAGTTCATTGGAAGTGGAGGCACTTTCAGTCTGTGAATCTTGCTTAGAGGGTAAGATGACCAAGATGCCCTTTTCGGCCAAAGATTATAGAGCTAAAGAACCATTGGAACTAGTTCATTCGAATATGTGTGGTCCTATGAAAATCTGGGCTAGAGGTGGCTTTGAGTACTTTGTCAGTTTTATTGATGACTACTCAAGGTATAGATACATTTACCTAATGAACCGTAAGTCTAAATGTTTTGAGAAATTTAAAGAATTCAAGGTGGATGAGGAGAAGCATCTGGGTAAAAGTATCAAATCACTATGATCCGATCGTAGTGGAAAATACCTCTTTAGAGAGTTTAAGGACTATTTGTCATCAGAGGGCATTACATCCCAATTGACTGCACCTGTCACTTAACAACAGAATGGTGTAGCAGAAAGAAGGAATAAAACTCTTATGGAAATGGTAAGGTCTATGATGAGTTATTCAGGTTTACCAGATTCGTTTTAGGGACTCACTTTAGAAATAGCAGCTTACATTCTAAATTTGGTACCTTCTAAGTCAGTACCTTCTACTCCCACAGAATTATGGACCGGGCGTAAACCTAGTTTGAAACACATTCGAATTTGAGGGTGTCCAGCACATGTGCTAAAAGGGAACGCGGGTAAGTTGGAACTAAGGACCAAAGTCTGTTTCTTTGTGGGGTATCTCAAGGGAATGAAAGGTGGTCTATTTTATAATCCTAAGGATTAGAAGGTCATTGTTAGCACCAACATCCGATTCTTGGAAAAGGATTATATTATGGATCACAGGCCCAAAAGAAAATTTTTTTTAGAAAAACTGAGAGAAAATACCAATAGAACGGAAGAGGAATCATAAGTCACTGATATTCCATTACCTCGTTGTAGTGGAAGGATTATTGGGACATGTGCAAATCAAGAACAGGGTGCTGATGCACAGGGTTTAAATTTTGCATAGCCTGTTACTACTAGTACACAGACACAGGTAGTGCCTCTTCGTAGTGGGAGAGTTGTTCATTAACTTGATCAGTATATGTTCTCAGGTGAGTCGTTTGACAAGATCCCGACTGAACTAGATACCGAGCCCTATAACTACAATGAAAAACTAAAAGACAAAGATGCAGATCTTTAGCAAAGGGCTATGAATTCAGAGATGAAATTTATGTATTCCAATCAGGTCTAGGTACTTGTAGAACCACACGAAGAGATAAACCCCAATGGCTGCAAGTGGATCTACAAGAAGAAGAGAGGAGTAGACGGAAAGGTTGAAACTTTCAAAACTAGACTTGTTGCTAAAGGGTTCACTCAGAAATAAGGGATTGACTATGAGAAAACCTTTTCGCCGGTAGCAATGCTTAAGTCTATCCGGATTCTCTTATCTATTGCCGCACATTTCGATTACGAAATCTGGTAAATGGACGTTATTACAGCTTTCCTTAACAGAAGACTTGACGAGAGTATCTATATGATACAACCAGATGGATTTATTACAAAGGGCCAGGAACACGTGTTGTGTAAGCTTAAGAAATCCATTTATGGACTTAAGCAGGCATCGAGGTCTTGGAACACTCGGTTTGATCAAGTTATAAAGTCTTATGATTTTGATCAACGTCCAGATGAGTCCTGTGTGCATAAGAAGCGTAACAAAAATGTGGTTATCTTTTTAGTAATTTATGTAGATAATATTTTGCTCATCGAAAATGATGGGGGTGCATTATCTATGGTTAAAGTATGGTTATCTGGGCAGCTCGATATAAAGGACTTGGGAGAAATCAGTCACATTCTTGGGATCAAACTTGTGTAAGATCAAAAATAAAGGATGTTGGGCTTATCACAAGCAAACTATATCGATGATATCCTTGCTCGTTTTAGCATACAGGATTCCAAGAAAGTGTTTTTCCTTTTCAGGCATAGAATCACTTTATCCAAAGATCAGTGTTCGAAGACACCTGATGAGATAGAGAAGATGAAGGCAGTTTCTTGTGCTTCGGCAGTAGGAAGCGTCATGTATGTTATGCTTTGCACTAGACCCGACATCTACTTTGCCATTGGCATGGTTAGCAGATATCATTCTAACCCAGGGCAGGAGCATTGGACTGTGGTCAAGAATATAATCAAGTACCTGCAAAGGACTAAGGATTATATGTTTATTTACCAGGTAGATAGTCTAGTACCTTTGGGGTATATAGACTCAGATTTTTAATCTGATAGAAATTCCTGTAATTCAACCTCAGGATATGTGTTTACTTTAGGAGGTGCATTGCTGATTCCACCATGGAGGCAGCTTCTGAAGCAACCAAGGAGGCCGAGTATGTGGCAGCCAAGGAGGCCGTTTGGCTCAGGAACTTCCTCTTGGATCTAGATATGGTGCCTCCAGTTCAGTCGGCTATTACACTTTACTGTGACAATAGCGGAGTGATTGCAAACTTGAAGGAGCCAAGGGTCTATAAGAAAGGCAAGCACATTAAGCGTAAGTATCACCTTATACGAGAAATTATACAGAGAGGTGATGCTGCTGTAACTAAGATTGCATCAGGAGACAACCTTGCAGATCCTTTTACCAAAAGCTTACAGGCTAAGACTTTTGATAGTCATGTAGAGGGTATAGGAGTCAGATGTATGGTAGTATAGTTTTGAGTATAAGTGCGAGATTGTTAGGGTTGGTATACTAAAAACCATATTTTTAGTATTTAATTTTATTTAATAAAATTAATTTTTCATTTTATTAGAATTTTTATGAGTAATGTATGTATATTATTTTTTTAATTGGATGTCCGATATTCTGTATAGTATTTAATCTGGTGTGTAGAGTGTGCCTTGCACACAGAAGATCAGATTTTAGGTTCTTGTAGAATATAAGTTTTATGTTCACAGTTTATATAAAAATGGATATACCATCGATACGACTGTGGCACAGGATTTTAGTAGACCCGTCTTGGTTACGAAAAACAGAAATAGCGTTGTCTATTGCTCCGACTCTCTGTGCCAGTACACTTTGTGTGTATTGAACGGGACATTTGGGATAATTAATTTTGTACTGACTGTATAAATTAATTTACACCCTAAGATTATTATGAATAGTGCTTATCCTCTTAATCCTGAAATAATTATTGATTTGCATATATTTAATTTTCGTTATTTTGATTCATTAGAGGGTATTTTCTTATATGGGTCTATATTCCCGGTTAGTTAGATAGAGGTATTATTTATATAAAAAATATTAATTATTGAAGGAATCCATGACCCGAATGATCAGAATTGACGATACCCCCTTAAGAATGCTTATAAGTTTTGATCGAGCCAAATCCTACAGGTGGATTTGATTATTCGGCAGTCAAATAAGTTAAGCGGAAGGGTTTAAGGAATATCAAGATGTCGATTAAATTAAATTGTCAGTAATTAAATTTAATTGGCATATATCGAGAATCTTAACATGGAAAGAAATGCTAAGCATTTAATAATAGGAGCTCAATGCAAGAAGGTCTTGAGATTATGGGTCAGAGTGCAATTATAGTTCTTTAGTGGTGTGAACTGTAATTCAGTATTTTATGAAAATTACAGAAATCGCTGCATGTCTTTCCATAATTGCAGAAACCTTTAGTAGGTGTCTGTATTCTACTAGAAGTCTAACTCATAATTACTCTCTAGGTCCCTGCTGTAGTTCTATATATATGCGGATAGGCTGAACCAGTTTTTGATGATTTTATATCATTATTATCACATATTTCATTTTTGTCTTTCAAGACTTAAGTATATCAGAATTCTGCCGGTGCGAGTTCTCGGAAGATTGTAGCCCACATTACGTTCGAGGATCCCATAAGGGAATACGGTAGAAGATCTGACAGGAGCTTCAACTCGAAATTAATTCGTAGTTGAAGATTAGATCGACAAAAGGTATTTTTCTAAATTAACTTTGATTGCACTGGTTTATTTTTTATTGTTCTTCGTCAAAAGTTTTATCTGGAAGCCGTTTCGGCGTTTGCTCAGCCAAATAATTTTTCACCAAAAATCATTTTACAAAAATAATGATCTTGGCAGTATTGCCTCCAAAAAAACCAATATCATTACATATAATTTTTGGTTTTTCAAGACCTTTCACAAATCTTCCATTTTCAGACCTCCTTTCTTAAACCGCGGACATCCACACGTCCACAACATGTAATAAACCAAAAAAAGCACAAGACATGCTTTTTATCCAAACAGCCATGGTTTAAACATAAACTACGACATTTAGAACATTTTCAACCCGTAGAAAAGCGTATAACTGCACGTAACACCCTTTAAAGACAATATAGTATAAGATCCTACCTCGGTGAGTCAAAACTCGAAACCTCAAAAATCGAATTTCGTCGAAACGAGATTCCGTCCGGATAGATGCAAAGCCCTTGGCGAGGAAAATAAGGATCCACAAACAGATCGTTAAAAATCAGGCCCGGGTTACCCAAAAGTTTAGAAAGAAGGTGGAGAAAAGGGAAACTTAGGCAAGAAGAAAGGTTTTTAAAAATATCCCCAGAAGTCTAATACTTATAAGGCACGCCAAAACAGGGGTTCAGTCGACTGAACCTCTCACTTCAGTCGACTGAAGAAGGCTACTAAAAAGCTAAAAATCTCCACCGACATAACCCAGTCGTCTGACGTACCCAAGTCAGTCGACTAAATCAACCCACTGTCGACCTATTCGATTGGATCACCCAGTCCAGTCAACAAGACAACGGAGAAACTGACCTTCGCATCAAAAATAGGTTTTACAGCCCCCTTGCTAACCAAACATACCTTTTTGAAACCTGAGAAAGCATAAAACACATATGCACATGCTGTTCTATAACAATGAAGTATAAACGAACACGTCGAATATATATAACAAAAAAGAAATAAAACTGAGTCTCACAACTCTCCCCCCTTAAGGAATTTTGCCCCTGAAATTCAGTACAAGATTATAAGGCAAACAACTCCGGATATCTAGTTCAAATCCCGGACTCAAGCTCCCACGTTACTTCCTCAATCCCGTGATGAAGCCATTGGACTTTAACATAAGCAATGGTCTTTCCTCTCAACACTTGCTCCTTCGTGTCCAAAATCTTCACAGGTCGCTTCTCATAAGTAACATCCTCATCCACCTGCAACTCAGCCTAATCCAGAACATGTGATGGGTTAGGCTCATACTTCCAAAGCATAGAAATGTGAAACACGTTGTGCCCAGATGCCAACTGAGGTAGTAAAGCTAGACGATATGCTACCACCCAATCTTTTCAAGGATCTCAAGCGGTCAAATAAAACGCGGCGATAGCTTCCCGCTACGACCAAACATCATCAAACCTCTACGCGGAGAGACTTTTAGAAACACGCAGTGCCCCACTAAAAACTCCAAAGGTCTCCTCCTCTGACCTGTATAGCTCTTCTTGTGACTCTAAGCTGTTATTAAACGTTAGCGAATCACGGCGATCTTCTCTGTCATCTCTCGCACCAAGTCGAGTCCCAAAACTGTGGTCTCTCCCACATCTGTCCAACATATTGGTGATCTACACGGCTTACCATACAAAGCCTTGTACGGTACCATCCCAATACTGGACTGGTAATTGTTGTTGTATACAAACTCTACCAACGGTAGATGATCTTTCCCCGAATCCCAAAAATCAAGTACACAAGCCCTCAACATATCCTCCAAAATTTGGATGGTACGCTCGGACTGACCGTCCGTCTACGGGTGAAAAGCAGTGTTGAATGTCTAGCTCATCCCCAATGCCACCTGAAGACTTTGCTAAAAGCACGATGTAAAGCACAAGTCTTGATCAGAAACAATAAACATAGGTACTCCGTGTAACTAAACTACCTCTCGAACATACAACCTACCCAGTTTGTCCATCGAATCCATCATGCAAATGGGAAAGTGTGTAGGCTTCGACAACCTATCAATCACAACCCAAACAACGTCGTGTCCCTTCGGCGATCTAGGAAATTCTGATACAAAATCCATCGTTATGTTCTCCCACTTCCAGTTTGATATTGGCAACGACTGTAACAACCCTGTTGCTCTCTAATGTTTCGCCTTTACTTGCTGACAAGTAAGGCACCGAGAAATGAACTGAATCACACCCCTCTTCATTCATTTCCACCAGAACTGACGGCACAGATTGTGATACATCTAAGTGCCTCCTGGATGCACTACAAGACGAGAATAATAAAAATTATGTAATACATTGGCACAGCATGACTCTGGTATAAATAATCTCCCTGCCAACCTCAAACTCTGATCTGGGCTCACAATCCATCATGTAGTGTCCTTCCTAATACGATCTCGCAACATCTGTGCCTCCTGATCTTTCTACTAAGCCTCTAGCACACGTGCAACCAATACAAGTTGTGAAGCTACTGAAAATAAAGTCGCACCTCTCCTTGCCTCCCTGAAACACAGATCAAACTCACTAACTTCTCTAAGCATGTCCAATTCTTGTATCGCCACGGAATCTAACGGACCATGAAATCTCCTACTAAGAGCATCGGTCACAGCATTGGCCTTTCCCGGATGGTACTACAAGTCAAAGTCATAGTCTTCCAACAACTCCATTCATTGTCGTTCGCTTAGATTCAGGTTTTTCTGTGAAAATAAATATTTCAACCTCTTGTGATCGGAGAAAATCTCAAAGTGCTCATCATACAGATAGTGCCGCCATGTCTTCAAAGAAAAGACCACGGCTGCTAACTCCAAATCATGTGTTGGATAGTTCTTCTCATGAGTCTTCAACTGTCAAGATTCGTAAGTCACAACCTTACCTTTCTGCATCAGAACACAATCCAGACCATCAAGTGATGCGTCATAATACACTATGTAATCCGAATCTCATTCAGGAATAATCAATGGGCAGAAGATGGCATGAAAGATCATGATGGGAATTTGGCGTAATATATATATGGACAGACTTTAGATTCCATTTTAAACCATCATTTCAATTTTTTCTTGCTCAAAATAGGAAGGATTTGATTTTAAATGAGATAAATTAGAAAACGAAAAAGATAGATTTTAAATGGGGGTAAATTAGACATTAAAAAATTATTTTAAATGCTAAAAGAATAAATCTATTAAAAAATTGTGGGACTAAATCTCTTATAATACCCTAAAAAATGACTAATCTTTAAATTTCTCTAAAAGTTATGCCATTTTTAAAAATATATAAAGGCATTTTCAGTGAATAAGTAAAAGAAAAAGGATAAAAGTTAATAAGGAAAAATGAAAAAATTTGAGATTGCCACAAACAAGGGGAGATGCCTTTTTGGACTTCAATCCAAACACTTTTATGCCCGAAAGAAAATGAATTCGTAAAAGATTTTAGCCAAAAAATAAAAAATAAAAAATAAAATTTCAAAATTCAACGCAAACTAAGCCAAAAGGTTTTGATCATTGATTTCTGAAAAGAAAAATAAACAGGCGGAAAGAACTAAAAAGGGTGGAAAGATTAAAAAAAAAATTGAACGCCTTAATATTATACCAAATTGAGAGAGGATAAAAACTATGGGCCTAAAGCCCAGCCCAAGACAGACTACCTCAGTACTCAAAATGCCCGAACTACCAACTATTCGGGCCATACGAGTTTGGCCTACCCAGAAAGGAGTAGCCCACAACACTTAAGCCCACATCGGCCCTAGGAGGGAAGATAACTCAAAAAGATCCCATTCCTAATACGATTCATTCGGGAATGCAGGATCTAACGCCCTGGAGCAATGAGAATTGCTCCAGGATAAGGAAAGGTCTTTAAGGGATAAGAGGCAGAGTCCTAAGAGGGCTCAGCCTCCCTGGTTCTTAACCCTTATATAAAGGAATGTACTTTCAACTCGCAGGTACGCAATTCTAAGCCCAATTCTTGATTAGAAACCTCTCAGAGAGAAATTTAACTTGAACGTCAGAGTGCTTCCTAGTCAAACTAGGCCAAAAAGCGCTAACGATGTTCTTAGTTTTGCAGAAGTTCGGTAATAGAGTAAGGAGCCTTTAGTGAGTTCGGTAACTAGGAGTTCGGTCCTTATTCTATTCAGGGTTATAAAACTTGAACCAATTTATTTGGTTCTGATTGTGTCATCTAGTTTACAATATGCACAATTTGGCACCGTATGTGGGAACGACGATCTCGAACCAACAAAATCATGAGTCAGACTCCTATTGGATTCATTGGAAGCCATGCCAGAGGGTAAAAGGAGATCCCACAGAGATCTATTCCAATCATCATAGAGAGACCAAGAGCCCCTGGAATTTCTCCAGAGTTTCGGAGGCGTAGGGACGATGCCTCACACAATGGGAGGCAACTGCATTATTCAACCACAAGTTCTAGAGGAGAACAACCTTCTCCCCCTTCTTCAAGAGAAAGATGGAGACTGGAGAAGAGGCTAGCTAGGTGAGATAGGATTATTAATAACCTCGAGGAAAGAATGGAACAACATGACCGAAAGATTGATGAGCTCAGGCGAATGATCCAAAGGCAGAAAACCCAAAAAGAGCTGCGCGTGGGGCAAAGAGAGAGTCCTGAGCAAGAGAAGACCGAACAAAGCCTAGAGTCCTACAGCCTGAGTCACCCTCAGACGTGAAGGCTTAAGGAACCCGATGAGAGTCTAAGAAATTCTAGGCGAACTGATAATATCAAAGCTGAATCTGTTCGGCCAAGTCATCAAAGAGTAGCTAGGGCCGAACTAGATCCTAACCAAGACCTTCGGTTGTGGTTAGAGAGAAGAATGGATTCCAGGATGCCGTATGGCAGAGGCTGAACAGCCCAAGACGTGGCAAGGAAGGCCCTTAAGTAGATCTCGGTATTGCCATTAGCTAAAGTCGTTGAGAATGCAGATCCACCACGTAAGTTTTCTCTGCCAAAATTTGAGATGTACGATGGGAAGACGAACCCAGTAAACCATATTCGGCAATACAAATAGGCAATGGCACCTTGGAGCGGGAATGATACGCTCCTATGCCGCATGTTCCCATCCAATTTGGGAGAAACAACCTTTAGTTGGTTCCATAAGTTCCCAGCTTGCTCTATAGTCAACTGGCAGCAACTGGCTGAGTCTTTCACTGCTCGGTTCATAACAAATAGTAGACAACTGAAAAGTTTTGACACATTGTTGGCCCTACAAAAGAATAATGGAGAAATAATACGAGAATATGCTCGGCGTTACTGGGAAACCTGCAACGAGATCGAATATTGTAGTGAACAACTAGCCGTTGCATCCTTCAAAATAGGGCTGCCTCCTCAAAATTATTTGAGATAGTCCTTCACTAAAAAGACTGTCTCCACTATGGCCGAGCTAATGGTGAACATTGAGCAACATGTAAAGGTTGAAGAAGATATAAGCCAAGCCGAACAAAGTGTGGCGTCAGTCAAACAGCCCAAGCGAAGGGACAAAGGGAAAATTGACCAAAAGATCATAAAGGAGTCTCAAGAAAAAAGGAAACAACAGCCTACCAGGCCCTACAAATGGTGTTTAAAGAACCCCTGCATAAACTCCTGGACCAAATCAAGGAGAAGCCTTACTTCTAATTGCCACCAAAGTTGATCGGGGATCCAAGTAGACGAGATCAAAAGTCGAGGTGTCACTACCACCGAGATCACAGCCACCTGACTAGAGAATACTGGACATTCAAAAAGAATTTGGAGGACTTGGTATAAGCAGGCCACCTGCTGGAATTCATTGACATCGAGAAGACTATTTCTGGAAGGGAGAAACTCATAACATGACCATAGGCCCGAACAAAGAGATGCTCTGTTGGTGTGGTAAAAATGATTCATAGTACTGTTGAACCTATTACTCGAGCAGTTGTTCGGCACCAAGCCCGGACCATGGTGCACACTATGAAGGTGGATGAAGGCAAACGATGAAGAACAAAAGAGGACTCCAGCTCGAACCAGTCAAAAGGGATTAGCTTCTCAAAGGAGGACCTCGAAGGAATACACCAACCCCACAACGATGCCTTGGTACTAACACTGCGCATTGCCAATTATGATGTAATGCATGTATTAGTAGACCATGGCAGTTTGGTGGACATTATGTACTACAGTCTGTTCCAGAAATTGTGGCTAAAAAACTCATCACTAAAAAGGTGCATGACTCCACTTATCGGCATTGGCACAGACCCAGTGTGGCCAGTTAGAAGGATAATCATACCAGTGAAAGCAGGTCCCGCAACTGTAAACACCGAATTCCTAGTTATTAATCGACCTTCTACTTACAATGCTATTGTAGGTAGAACGTGGATTCATAGTTTGGGAGCAGTACCCTCAACCTATCAGTAGTCCCTAAAGTTTCAAATGGGTAAGGAAGTAGTCAAAATCAAAAGAGATCAACACACGGTAAGATAGTACTTCCTAGCAACAATGAAGACCCAAGAACAGTATCCAGAGGTGAAGACCATAATGGTGGAGGATGGCCCCAAAATATACGACTACAATCGAACAGCCGAAGAAAAGGTGGCTATAGACCTGAAGAAGATCAGTATCTCTCCTGAGGATCCAGATCGGTTCTTCTTGCTCGAAATAAGTATGTCTAAAAAAGAAGAAGTCGAACTGATGAAATTTTTAAGAGAAAACAAAGAAGTTTTTGCTTGGACGCCGTACGAGATGCCAATAATAGATCCCTCGGTAATCAATCATCGACTAAATGTGAATCCCCTAAGAAAGCCAGTAATACAGAAGCCTTAAAAGTTTGCACCACATCATGCAGAAGCAGTGGTGGAAGAAATTTCGCGACTGAAAAAAGCAGGGGCCATCAAAGAGATCCACTACCCGACCTGGTTGGCGAACACTGTAGTGGTCAGCAAGAAGGATGGGAAGTGGCGAGTCTGCGTTGTTGGAACAACTGATAAATGTATCATTTGTTGTTCGAATCTGTAACTTGCACTATTGCTGCAACTAATACATTTATCTTTTGAGTTCAAATTATAAAATTTTGTAGGACTGCTAAAAGCATCTTATCAACTACCAAACATATGTAACATAAACTTATCAAGTATTCTGATAAATGTATCAGATGTATTTGGATTCAGAAAATTTTACATTTATTCTAACTGATAAATGTATTAGTTTACTTCGTATTCAAGAAAATTTTACTACTGTTTTAATTTCTAACTGTAGCAGAATAGGTTTTTAAAAATATCTCATATATACTTCACCAAAACTATCATGATATTTTATCATGTAATTATGCAAGAAAAAAAATAAAAAATAAAATGTTTAAAATAAAACTAATATGAATTATATTGAATACATGAAGCCACAAAAACATAAA
>JAOTRH010048374.1:0-19563 GCA_034768845.1 Heliamphora exappendiculata | reverse complement strand
ATTTACCGGCGGAAAGCGACGGGGACAATTCCGGCTTGGTACTCGGCGATCTTGAGGAACATCGGCATGGCGAGATCGAAGTGGGGGCGAGGAGGGTTGCACCAGCCGCCATTGTCGTTGGGGAGGTCGTAATTCGGCGGGCAGAAGTTGGTGGCGGTGACCAGGATGGAGGGGCTGCCGGAATGGCACCACCTGGGGTCGTCGGCGCACTTGATCTCGAAGCAGGCGCCGCAGCTCAGTCCTCCGTTGAAGAGTGCGGTGCTCAGCGCCGCCGTGTTCACGCCGTACCCTTGGCTATACAAGTTGCCGTACCCACACGCCCCTCCTGTGCACATAACGGATCTTAACCTCTGTTTGTCATCTTTAAATAATTATTTTTTAAGTCAAATTATTTTACATTTTTAAAAAATTCATCATTTTTTTATTATTTTAAAATAAAAAACCTATATACACTCAAAAACAAGTTACATTACTTTTTTTCACATTTTTAAGAAAATAAAATAGCGATCGGCACAACCATGAGCGTGCAGATATGTATTCAACAAGTAAAACAACTTTAAATAACTAAATAGTTAAATAGTTAATTTTTAAGTTATGAGTAGTTATAATTTTAAAATTAAGTGATGAAATGAAAATTTGATGAATATTTAAAAAATAAAAAGAAAAAGTAACTAATGGAATTTTCAGTATAAAAAAATTCACATAATTTTATTTTAAAAAAAATATTAAATGAATGCTCTCGTTTTATATATATATTAGTATAGAAGCCAATTCTACTCTTACTTATTATCATCTAAAATAATATAACTTAAATATAAAAAGTAAAAAAACATATTAAACATTTTAACCAAATAAAAAAAATTACCCTAAGAAAATTATTTGAAATAATCTAAGCATATATTTGGAATGTCCAAGAATTATTGATTTTTGGGTCCATTTCAAGTAAAAAGATAGTAATGGGGTGTTTGAGAATGTTACTATTAGTAATTTTTAATTTTTTATTATTAATTTTAATTATAAATTATAAATTTTTTAAAAAACATTTATAACTTTTATTATAATTTATAATTATTTTTTTTATTTTAACTATTAGTTTAATTTATTAAATACTCACAATTTTTATTGTTGCAAGTTACAATTTATAAATTACTACTAATAAATTTTTCATACACCACCAATTAATGGTCTACGTTTTCTAAATTCTCTAAATCAAAAAGGCTAAAAAAATTTAATTGAAAAATAAAAAATAATTTTTTAGCTTTTTTTAAAAAAACTTTGTTTCGATCAAACATACTTTTTAAACTGCTAACCGAAAAAATAAAAAATTAAAACAAAAATATTAAAAAAAAAGCTCCCAAAAAAAAAAAAAACAGAGCTCAGGGGTTTTAACGCTTAATTCTGCGTCTTCAATCTTCAGTGAGCGAAAACTAACCAGATTGTTCAGTTTTTCTAAACCTTGGTGGAAACAGAGCAAGAAGACTTGGTGGACGACTGAGAAAACGTACCCATTGTACCGGAGGCGTCGCTGCCGCCGTAGAAGGTGGCGTGAGCGCTCTGCCACGCTCCGCCGGTGTAGACCCCTGGGATTCTGGCTTCCATCAGTGGCAAAACTGAAAAAATGGACACAATGCAGCCCACTATCACGGCAGCCATTTTGTCTAACTGCCGAACCCTAGAAAGAAGAAAGATGAAAAGCGAGGAGAGATGGATGGGGTGAGGCGAACGTGGGAGGAAGGTGAGATACTTATGAGGGAGGCTCGGGAGACGCTCAGTGGCAATTCTTGTAATTATGCGCCCTCTATGTGCATCCCAATGGTATTTCGGGGTTCAAAAAGGATCGGGTAGGGTCCACATGGAAACTGTTTTTTGTTTTTTTTAATTTAACCTATGTTTAGATTAAAAAGTTTTGTAATTTTTTTTTGCCTTTTTTTTTCATCTTTTATGAATTCTTTTTATATTTTGGTGTATTTTTTATTTTTATTTTTTATGATGATAGAATTTTAAAAAATATGTCTGTTATGGTTAATTTTGAAAAAAAATCACTAAAAATAAAAAAATTTTAAAACAAAGTTAAAAAATCTGCTAATTTTGCTTTTTTTGTCTTATATAGAATTTTTTTAAAAGTTTTGATAAAAAAAATTTATTTTTTTATTTTCTCATGAAGAAATAAATATAAAAAGTACTATTATTTAGACTAATACTGAAAAAAGTTCACTAAAAGTGAAAAAAAAAATTGCATAAAAAGTTAGTCCAAACACAAGCATATTTCTAATTTTGGCTTGTTTGGGATAATTAATTATTTACTAATTTTATTTAGTTTATTTTTATTTTTAATATATTTTTTTCATCGTTTAGTTAAATTATTATGATTTTTGAGTCCCCTCGTAACCTTGATCAAAATATAAAACAAATTCAAATAGATAAAAATAAACAAAATTTATAAAATTTAGCCCAAACAGGGTTTTTTTTAGGAGTGTTCATCACCCTTTAAGATGTGAATAATAATAACAATTTAATTTTGATTGGTAAAAATTTATTAGTTTAGTTTAAAAAATAAACAATAGTGGCATTGTTAGAATTGTTAGTAATTAGATATAAATAATAAATTTTTAGCAATAAGAGTTTACTTGTCCACAACACAAATAGTTAGTATTTTTCTTTTTTTTATATAAATTCAAAATTGAGAGTGCCTTGATTGGCAATTCTTGCCTTTACACTTTTTAACTAAAAATGTAAAAAAATAACATTGTCCATTGGACAAAAATGTAAAAAAAAAAATTAAAAAGCTAAGAAATTAAATTAACACGCTAATTCTTAAAATACTTTATTCAAATTTTTATCATTTTTAAAGTTAATAATATTTTTTATTGATAACTTATTACTACTAATATCAATTATATATAATGCTAAAATTGTTCAATTTAAATAAAAAAATAAAAAAAATAAAATTTTTACTCAACTAACTTTAAATAGACTAATTTAAAAACTAATTTATTAAATAACATACTTTAAATTAAATTCAATTTTTAGTTAAGAATATATAAAATAAAATAAAAAATTTAAACTAGTTGCGAGTACATATGGCCAAAGTTAAAAGACAAACTCTTGTTGGTACGAATTGATTTATTTTGAAGATATTTAATATTTTAATAATTAATTTTGAAAATAGATATTTTTTACAAATTTGTGGATAAATTTCTGATTATTTATTCTATTTTATTTTATTTTGGATGCTTTTTATCTCTTTTAGTTAGATTTTTTTTCAAATTGTGTCAACGAGAACAACTCAACAAATAAAAAATGAGACAAAAGATGAAAAAATATCACTAAATACGACAATAAGTAAAATAATTTATTTTAATCTTTTATATTTTATTATTATTTTGGCTCACCTTGATGAAAGAAAAAAATATATAATAATTTAATCAAATGATAAATTTTTTTTATTAAAATAACATAAGAAAATAAATATTATTCCAAATGAAACATTTGTTTAACCAAATACATAGAATATAATAAATTAAAATAATTAAACTTTTAAATTTTTGGTAAAAAAAGGTATTTTTAAATTTATCTCTAAGAAAAATTTAAAAAATATAATAATTTAACAGAAAAATAAAAATACTCTCAAAAATAAAAAAATATATAAAATAAAATAAAACAAATAATCCATCACAAGTGATGAGTTTTGCTTGAATAAATGGTCAGCGGTGCAAAGTCAAACAGTCACAAAAGCGTACGTTGAAAAAGTAGGGAAAGCAAAATCTCTGCTGGCGGTGACGACACATTCTGCCGAAATGACACAAATACCCTCAGAGGATTTGTGCTTAAATCCTAATCTACCCGTTCATTGCAGTTAGCCATCAAAACACACAAGGGTATATTGGGAATTATATCTGTTTTAACTGCGAAGTAGTAGGACAAGTGGGTACAATTCTGGAAAGTAAAAAGGGATTGTTGACAACAGCCGAGACAATAATCAATCGAGAGGGAGTTAAGGCGTGACGAGCGGCTGCGATTGGAAGGTTTCCCACTAGGGCCCACCCTAAAAGGATATGCCCGATTTTGTAGGTTTGTTATGGTCAAAGATGTTATTTGATAGTGTTAAAATTAGTAATTTATAAATTATAATTTATAATTAAAATTATAATTATTTGATAAATATTATAATTTGTATTTGAGATAGAAAAAAAAATAGTTATAAATTGTGACAGAATTTATTGTTATTTAATAAAAATTATAATTTGTAATTAAAATACAATAAAAAATAATTATAAATTAAACAAAAATTATTAATATTTAAAAAAATTTATAACTAAAATAAATAATAAAAAATAAAAAATTATTAATAATAATTTTGTCAAACGATGAAATTAAGATGAATACTAATTTGTATCTTTTTAAAAGATCAAATCAAATAAGTGTATATACGGTCCGATTTGATGCAAATAATTTTTTGTAATATTGTAAAAAAAATGATAAACAAAATTGTATATACAAAAAAAAGACAACAGTCACAACATCCAAGACAAGAATAAATAAAAAATAAATAAACAAAATAAAATGTATAATTCTTTAAACACAAAATAAATAATAAATATTTAGTCTTACAACTATAGCTCTAAGCTAAAATTAAAAATTTTTTATTAGTTCAATTTAATCTAATCCCATTATACTCACGATCTAATTTTGATTCTTAAAATTTTAAATTCCTTTAAAATAATCACACGGCGAACACCGTTATTACATTTCCGTCCGGGTCGGCCCCCAATCTATTGATATCGGTAAGTATAACCCGGGTAGGTTCGGTGCTTGGAGTGGGACCCGTTTAATCATCGGGTCCACACATGGCTCCGGACTTTTAACTGTAAATAGGTCAGGCCCCACTCACGTGCACACACATCTCGAGCCACACGTGCAACCGGGTCCACACGGGTCTCTTCACTTTTGTCCTAACCAACGGGCAACAAGAATTACTTTATTAGGACTATCAGCCAAATATTTTAAAAAATAAATTTTAATACATAAAATTTATTAATAAAATTTTTAATGTGAGATTTAATCGCCTATGATATAAATTTAATACAAATAGATAAATTTATATATAATGTATACGGATAAATTTATTTGTTATTTTTTTTAGTATTAACAAATATTAAATAAATAAATTTATTTGTTAAGTTAAATAAACACAAATATTAAATAGATAAATTTATCTGTTCTTTCAAACAAATATAAGTTATCTATTTCGTAAAATAAGCACAATTTTTTAAACAGATAAATTTATATATATTTTTTAGTATTGACAAATTTTAGACATATAAATTTATCTGTTAAGTTAAATAAGCACAAGTACTAGACAAATAAATTTATCTGATCTTTCAAACACATACAAGTTTTTTGACAAATAAATTTATTTGTTTCGTAAAACAAATTTAATTTGCTAAATAAATAAATTTATCTGTTTAGTGAAACAAGCACAATTTGACAGATAAATTTATCCGTCTATTTATTTATGCAAGATAGATAAATTATTTGTATATTTTATACGTGTTTATTTATACAAAATAGATAAATTTATCTGTGTATTTTATACATATTTTAAAAAATGCACAAATAAATGTGTCTATTTTAGGATTCAACTAGATCTCGCGCGTTAAAAATTCTTATGGTTAATGAAAAATAAAATTGATACTATTTTAAAATTTTAAGACTAATTTTTGATATTTTACTTTTTTCCACCTTTCTTATTGTAAAGATAAATATTTATTTTCTAAATGAAAAATTAAAGGTTACAATATGCCCATATCTGGTAAGGTTTGGGGTTAGTGCTGCGTTCCTCGCGTGTTACGAGGGTGCTGTGCCCCCCAAACGGCACCGTTTGGCGTTCAATTGGGTTGAAATTATGATAAGCCAAAACGATGTCGTTTTGGTTAAAATTTTTATGAAGAAAAAGAAATTATTCCACGCGGTGTTCAAGTCTCAAGTCCCGCAAAAGCTGTGTTGATTAGATTTTTTAGCAAAAAAAAATTATATTAATTTAAACCATAATATTTTTTAAATTTTTTTTGTAATAAAAAATTTAAAAAAATGATCAAAAAATAACTATAACTTAGATGAAACCGAAAAAAAACAACTTAAAGATTTTTATGGGGCTTTTTTTTTGTTTTTAATAATTTTTTTTTAAAATGCTAATTGAAACTCATTAGGTTGTGATTAAGTGGTATATAATATATAGATATTTTGTATATAATATATAGATATTTTGTATATAATATATTAATATTTGTGAAAATAGTAGGTCTCACATCAAAAAATGTATTGATATTAAAATTTTAATTTTTTTGTCTTTATTAGAATGCTATTCAAAATTCATTAGGCTCTCATTACCAACACTGTTTTTTTTTAAGTGGATTAGCCTGTGTTTAGTTTTTTTTTTTAAATAAAAATTTTAATTTTATATTTAATTGTGAAAATATTTTAGATTTGTTTCTTCATAAAAAATTCAAAAAGTCAAAATTTTAATTAAAAAAATAGATAAGACGAAAAAAAGTCACTTTAAACTTCTATAAGACTTTTTTCATCTTTCCTATAAAATTAAAAATCTTCACAATTAAATATAAAATTAAAATTTAAAAAAAAGAAAAAAAACTAAACACAGGCTAAGCCACTTAAAAAAAAAGGGTGTTGCTTGGCCATTGGATAATAACTTAATAAAAATAAATTTTTTTTAATATTAATAATTTTTTGGCGTGGAGCTTATTAATTTTAAAAATATTTATATATTATATACTTCTTAACCATAGTCCAATGGGCTTTAATTAGCATTTTTCTTAAAAAAATTTACTAAAAATAAAAAAAAAATCACATAAAAGCCTTAAAGTGATTTTTTCCCATTTTATCTAAGTTATTGTTATTTTTTTAACAATTATTTTTATTTTTATAAAATTTTATTACGAAATTTTTTTTTAAAAATGTCATCGTTTAAATCAATATAAAATATTTTTACTAAAAAATCTTATCAACACAGCTTTTGCGGGACTTGAGACTTAAACACCGCGTGAAATAAAATTTTTTTTATAAAAATTTAAGCCAAAACGACGTCGTTTTTCATGATCATAATTTCTGTCCATTTAAACGCCAAACGGCGCCATTTTGGGGCGCAGCACCCTCGCAGCACCAATCCCAAACCCTATCTTGTACGTATCAAGAGAAAAAAAATGAGGAAAATAAGTAACATTTTTATGAGTTACTGAGCAATAAAAATTAGAAGAGATTGAATAAAGTGCATTTTCTTGTTTGTCTCTCGTATAAATACATTTTCCTCCAATAGTTAAAAAAGAAAAACTAAAGATCAACGTATTGGCGGTGTTTGGCATTAATAAAAATTATAGTTTATGGCTTTTCATTATTAATTTTGGTATTAAATTATAAATTTTTAAATGCACTCATAATTTTTGTTACAAGTTGTTACATTTTTTTTCTACAAATTATTAATTTAAGCTAATTTATTAAAGTTATTTAATTGAATAAAAAGTTAATTTTTTGCTTTATGTTCAAATTAGACAATATTATCAATATGCACAATTTGATAGTTGTTAGGAATTTTGTCATTGGCAATATTTGATTTTTGTTTGACAAATTTGTAACAAATGGTTATTCGAATTATTAATATTTAATTTATTAATATTTTAACACTTGATCTTTTGGAGTTATGGTTTAATATTGTAGAGCGGCGAAAAAGTAGCAGAAAATATCAAAAAGTTGCTCGCGCTAACAGACTGCTCGAGTAGTGCATCGAATGATCAAAAGTGACTTTCGGTATCTCAGACTCTGCAACAAAATGCTGCCACACAAAGTTCACCGCTTGAGCGGTGAAAAGACTGCTCGAGTGTTTAGCAAGAAGAACAGTTTTTAATTACTGTCAATGCATTAAGATTTTGGCAGACTGCAATATAAAAGTCTCTAAGTTATTGTTTTGAGTGCCATTTTTTATATTAAAAAAATTTAGCCGTCACATAGAGCCTTTAAAATTATTCAACATACTCGCAAGCTAATCTACATACTCCCAAGCTAGTTTACGGCAGCTTGATGATTCTTTAGCTTCCGTCCATTCAAATCAATCATCAAGTCAATCAAATCTTTAACGACCTATTCGTGTTCGTGGAGTTACTTGAGAGAATTCTCAAGTATTCAAAGTCTAGTACAAGATTTCGTCGGCATCTAAAATTTAGTAATGAGTTCTAGCAATAGTCAAATACGGAGTTGATGTACGTGAATTCAGTAAAGATAGACTTACTATTATTAGTTGTGAGTTCAACGTCGTAGTTGTAAAATTTTTTTGTAATCAACGTTTGATATAGTATTTGATTTTTTAGGCCCATAATTATCACGTGATTTTCACAATAATAACAATTGTATATATTTAGTATTAATAATAAATAAGTTATCAAGTAATGATATTATTAATTTTTAGAATAAAGTGTTAATTTGAATAGAATATTTTATGAATTATATTTTGATTTAACTTTTTAATTTTTTATTTTTTGTTAAATATTTTCAGACGAATTATGTTGATTTTTTTGTGCGATGTTAACTAAGATTTTTAATTACCAATTAGACCCTTAAACCCTTAAGGAGCTAATGTAACTAAAGTTATACGAGCTTTATTTATTTATTTATTTTATCACTTGATTAAAGTTCATTTAACTAAAGAAGTAATTAAGTAAAATTTGCACACATGTATGCTTTTAATTTTTAAAAATTTAAAATTTTAATATCAAACTCCTTGCTTTTTGGCGTCTTTATTTGTTGCTCAAGAATGCAAAACAAGTTCGCTATCCACATGAAACTTCATTGCACGAGGTTAGGGGTGTTTACCGGTCGAATTAAATTGAATTGGTCTTTAACTTATTACTTAATTATATGTATTTAATTTTTAATTTTATTATTCGTAATTAACTAATGAATTTGGCGATTTTAAATTTTTGAGTCTGACAAGTTTATAACTGAGTGCAATTTGACTTGACAGTTTGATCTTGTCTATTTTAAATTTTTTTATTGAATATGTTTTATTTTTAATCAATTATAATGGTTTTTTTTAATTAAAAAATTTTATGTTCTATAAATTTAAAACTCAAAAAAATCATTAATTTATCAATTAAACTATAATAATTCCACTAGCATTTTGAGAGTGGAGGACAAGCATATTTAAAGTTGTGTGAACTTTTATTTTATCCAAAATATTTATTAAATTTTTTCTCTATTACCTAATTTTAAAATCAGACATGCTCATATTTTTAAAAATAATTCAACTGCTTTAATTTTTAAATATACACTTAAATACATATATGTGTGTAAAGTGCTAATATATATTACTTGCAGTGCGCTTGTTTTCTAGAAAGACCGAAAAGTGGCAGAAAATTTAAATAAAATTATAAAGATCGTGAATGGATCATATGATGGGAACATGTGGGTTCGGGACACGAGATACCTACTACTCTTAAAAGAGATAGTACATTCGTGTTGTATTTTATTTGGTGTTCTTTTTGAATAAATTTTTATAATTTAATTCGTTTATTACGTAAAATTTATTGAATTTGTTTAATTTGTAAAATTTTAAATTCATCTGATACTTGTAACTAAGTGGATAAGATCTCATAATATTGTTTTATAAATAATAAATAAAAACTATAATTTAAAAAAATATTGTTAAACAAATATTACTCAAGCACTTAGTTATAAATATTAAATTAATTTAAAATTTTACATACTAAACAAACTCGATAAATTCTACCTAATAAACGAATTAAATTATAAAAATTTATTCAAAACAAGTACCAAATAAAACACAGCACAAATATATGGTCTTTTTAGGGAGAGCACACTCCCGTTGCCGTGGCCCGTGGGTTTGGTGCACCGTGCATAAGGGTTCCGGCCCCATGATTGCCTCTGGCTCTGATTAGAGCGTGGCTCTCACTCGCTATAATTGGGGTTAATGGCAAAACTTTTGGCCCAAAACTTTTAGTTGAACCGGTCGATTCTGTTTGGATTTTAAAATATTGTTGAAAAATTTTATCAATGATTCCGTTAAACTCATTAAATCAGTTAGATATAAAAATTGGTATTTTTAATAAAAATTATTCAAACTCGCGGTTGAATCGGTGACCCAATCAAATCGGTACCAGTTCAAGAAAATCGACTGAGTTTTCATCGATCCTAATATTTTCCTACTATTTAAGTGTTTAATTTAAAATTTTATTTTTTATTTTTTTTAATTTAAATTTTTTTTAAAGGATCCTACTTCCAACTCCTTCCCCAACATAATTTTTTACTTTTCAGTGTTTTCATTATTCCTGTGCTTTCAGCGGCGCTTCATTTTCTTGTTTCATCTTGTTGGTTTTAACTATTTCATACAGTTGCATCATCTATTGCTTAACTTGCTTGTTTTAATTTTTTGCGCTTATTTTTTTCATTTGCTTTTTATTCTTATTATTTTTTATTTATTTATTTTAACTTTTTTATTATTGTGTTGCTATATGTCTGTTACAGAACAGTTTTGCCTTTTATTTTTATTTTTTTCTTTTGTTTTTGCTCTTATTTTAATTATTTTTGTTAAAATTTTTAATTATTTAATTAAAATTATGCTTATATCATGAGATGTTCTTATTTTTTTTATTTAAATTGTGAGTTAGATGATATTTTTATTTAATATTTATAAATGTAAAAAATTATTAATGATATAATTATGACGTCACGGTTCGATTCTGGTTCAATTCCAGTTGAACCGGTAACTCGTTCGTCCATTCTTTTTTTCGGTTTGCTCAACGGTTCGATTTTTGAAACATTGCTTTTGAGGTTAATTTTTTACATTTTATTATTAATTTTAATAATAAATTATATTTTTAAAATATTTATAATTTTTATTATAAATTATAATTATTATTTTAGTTTTAATTATAAATTAATATATTTATTAAATACTTATAATTTTTATAATAAATTATAATTTATAATTTAATAATTTTAATAATGTGAAACACCGAGCATGTTAGCCTTTGAATCATAATCCATTCCCCTCTGCCTCCGGGTCAAACCCATTTTTTTGGCTCTTCTCCTTTTCGTTCAATCTCTCTCTTAATTGACATAATAATTTATTTCTTGACATTTTTTAATTTAATTTCATATTAAAATATTTATCTTTTAAATCTCTTGGATTGAACCGAATTAGAAAAAAATAAAAAGAATAAAAAAATTTCAAAATTAAAAATTAAACTATAATAAGTCAATTAATTCTTACAATATTACTGAACTAATCTCTATTTTGGTTTTACTAGTTTAACAACTCGTTGTCAATAAAATAAGATAAAATTAAAAATTAATTTTGTTTTTTTCTATCTAAAATGAATGTGCTTTTTTAAATAAATTTTATTATTACTAAAATTTCACAAATAAATAAATTTTACTGTTCATGGTATTTTGAATTTCCGTGACTTCTCTTCTCCCACTTTTCCAAGTAGTTCGAATCTTAGTGGAATATTAATACATATATATGTAATAAAATAATTCATATTTCTAAAGATTTATTTTCTCTCTACTAATACAATTTAGAAAGAGGAGTTGGATCAATTCAAATTTAAATTTTCCGATTGAAAACTCACTTTTTAAAAAGTATTTTTTTTCTCTTATTTTTAACTTATTTCGGACCGATCAACTTAAATTAATTTAAATATTACTTGTTAAAAAGCTCACATTTAAAAAAAATTTAATAAAGAGTATTTACTCGTCATAAAAAAATTAAAGCTACTATTGATTTTATTATTTTTAATTTCTCTTTATTGGTTGTTCTCTCTATTTCTTTGTCTTTGACAAATTTATTTCAAATCCTCCACTCTTATTCAAATAAATACATTTTTAAATCTCTTCCTCTATGAGAAACGTATTCATCCTCATTCCTCTTTAATACTATCTGCATTCTTTCTATGAACTATTGCTACACGACTACCGTTATTGTGTCATCACTGTCAGATAATAAATTCGTCTAATTTGAGATTCGGTTAAATAACATTGGTATTTACATTTAAAATTTATGAATTCGCTCGTATGGTTTAAAATTAGACTACAGATACTCCCTTACTATAAATTAAGTGAAGATTACCGAAGTTAATAAAATTTTATTTATACTAGTAGAAGACATTAAAATGTCCATATTGGTCATTTTGTAGTTATGAACTCAATAAATGAAAGGAAATTTCATTTTTCATTTAGTAAAACCCAATATTAAGGTAAATATAATCATGTAAAATGTAATTGAAGAAAGCATATTATTGAATGCAAATTCTAACTTCATTTCATTCACTTAAGCGCATAACTATAAAATGGACAATATTGACATTTGAGATGTTTCTGATTAAGGTTGGTAAGATCTTATTGGTTTCCTTAACCTTCGGTTAATAACAGGAGAATAATTGTAATTTAATTATATCAAGGGTGGAATGATAATTTCCACAAAGTCAGGGATAACACGTGGCATTGCTTTCGTGTTATTTTTAATAAATAAAAAATATATATATATATATAAAAGCAGCTCACCCTTAAAGAATTTAATATCGAACAACAATATAAATGAGGATTTTAGATATTAGTATATTAGAAACTTTTGAGATGTCTTTCTTCAATGATAAAAATATTTTTGAAAGATTTTTTATTTTTTTTACCAAATTTTGCCTAATTTGTAATTGTGAATTATTATATGCCTTGCTTTCTCTTTCTTCTTCTTTTTAGATTTTTTTATTTTATTGAATAGACAAAAAAAAATGGGACTGAGCTTTGAGATAATAGTATACCTAACTTCAAATGCTGTAAATGAACCTTATGATGAGAAGTCAACCACCCCATGATATTGGTCTTTCCTTAAAGGGAGGGAAGGCAAGGTAAGGAATGGCATGTCCTCTGAAAGGGTCAGTAAATTCCCCATTTAATATGGCACCATAAAGCATCCTAAACGGTTGCTTTTCTAACTTCTCATTGATGAACTGATAGAAGTAGGTGTTTTCATAGTATTATGTGTCCTTTGTGTTGATATGGTAAATGGGAAAGTTAGATATTCATTAATTAATTAAGTTATTTTTATTTTTAACTAATTCACAAAGATGGATCAACTCTTCTAAAGATGGCAACGTTTGCAATAAGAAGGTAAAAACTTTCGAGTTTGTCCCAAGAAATCGAGACATTTCCTTCAATTGAGAGAAAGAGAAAAAACAAGAAGGTATGCTTAGCTTGTAAAGAGATAGGTGATTCAAGTGGTGTCCTTTAAGGGTGGAAATTATTTACACGACACATTATATATGACTCGAACCTCATACAAAATTAGAGAGTTAGGGTCGATTATTTCAATACAAAATTAAAAATTGACACAACTCAATAACACGTTTAATAAATGAGTCGGGTTAATGCTAAACTCGTATAATCCGAAAATAACCCATCTAACACGTTTAATTTCTGTGTCAACCTGAAATACAATACGAATTCGAAACCTGTTAAAAACACACGTATAACCTGGTTATATATCCATTATTATTATGTTATGGATTGTAGAAGAAACTACTAAAAAATTTAGAAGGAAAACTCAAAATTGGCACCTATAATTAAAATATGGCTATTTTATTGTTAGTTAAAAGTTAAATCAATTATCAAGATTATGAAAAAAAAAATTAAAAGCTAAAATCCTACTAGCCGAATTTTCAGTCTATCAAGTATAGCACACTTACTCTATTACCATTTACAGTCCACGTACTAATAGTTTACCTTAGCACCAAGGTTTTCCTTTTTCCGCCGCATCAACTTGCAAATTAAAGTTTGAAACTCGCCGTTGTCGCCGTTGCAACAGGCGACGTCCATCGCCGTCGAAGCTCCTCCTCCTCCTCATCGTCAAAATCCAATCGACGTCAAAAAAGTTTTTTTTTAAGCAAATGGCAACTCAAATGTTGAAAAAGTGTAAAAAGTATTGGCCAGACAATTGTGTGATTTTGGTTGTTGCGGCGGTATTTAATCCACGCTACAAATTTTAATTAGTGGAGTATTGTTATTAAAAGCTTTATGATGGTCATGGAACTATGGGATGTATGCGAGTTCGTGGTATTTAATCCACGCTACAAATTTCAATTAGTGGAGTATTGTTATTAAAAGCTTTATGATGGTCATGGAACTATGGGATGCATGCGAGTTCGTGGGAAGTTGTTTGCTCTCTTTGAGGAGTATATTTGCAATTCTTCGAAGACTTTTTCTTCTCAATCTTCGGTTTCTACTAGTTTTATAATGATGATATCTCTCAAGATAAACATAACATAAATTTTATCAAAGTAACATGAATTTAATGTTTTACAAACATGACATTACTTTTATGTATTATTTTGTATAATAATCATTTAAGTTATTTACTTTCTTCTAATAGGACATTAACACATTTAAACGCTCCACATTTGTTTCTAGTGAGTAAAAGAGTCCATTAGAATTATATTCGAATGAGCCGAATAATAATAGAAGGAAAAAACTTGATGTATTTACTTTTTGGGAAGCTCGTCAATATGGTACCTAAAACTTGCTATAAAGGCTCGTAATGTGTTAAATATTTTTATTTTTTCAATTGCTTTAGAATCTGCATTTAGTACTAGTACTCGAGTTCTTAATCAATATCGTAGTGCTCTAAGATCTCAAATTGTTAAGATTTTGATATGCACTAGGTATTAGTTGTTTGGAGATAAAGCTAAATATACAAGATGTACACTCTTTACTTATATATAGTGTTATACACAATTCTTTAAAAATAAGTAAATCCTTGTGTATATTTTTATTATTGTAGCACTTGAAAAAGTGAAATTAAAAGAGCTCATAGAAGATGTTACGAAAATAACTATAGATGAAGATGATACTAAATTCGAATTATTGAAATGTTCAACTAATGTTGTTATTTAAAATTTTTTATTTATTATAATTTATGTAATTTTTTTATTGAAATATGCATGAAATTGAAAATGTAAACTTGTTCTTAAACATGTTAACACGTTTATAAGCGGATGGCGTTAGTGTTAGGATAAACAACACGTTCGACAAGAACACGACATGACACGATGCCTATCCCTAGTGTCCCTTTCTCCATGGGAGGTTGGCCGCGACCTCTCCATCATATGAGGATATGGCCCTGAGGTAACCTTACGTTGAGGTACTCATCTTAGAGAGCCCCCAAAAGACTCTTTCATATGATAGTTTCATCAATCCTTAGAAGACTGTCTTTAGGAATTGAGAATAAAAAAATGCACCTAGAGAAAATTGAATGCATTTGGATTGCTAGAGACAAATTAAACATCCTTTTTTAAACCTAAAAGATCTAGTTGTATCTTCTTTTTGATATTTGCCTAAATGTGTGCCTTCTTTCCGAGTTGTGATAAGTTTTTTTTTTTTTTCTCTTTAGTCTAACTATTTGGGCTTTTCAGATGATATCTTTTGTTGCTAGGTTTTTAAGGTATTTACATTGCTTCGGATGATTTGCTGCAACCATCTCTTTATTTGCCTCTTTGAGATTTTGTATTGAGCCTTCTTTGTATATTATCACTTGACATGCCATATGGTACCCTATATTAAATAAGATACCATATGACCATGCTTTAAGAGATTTTAAGTGCAAATAGGATACCATATATATTTTTTGCATGACACATGGTATTATGAGTCTACTCAATAAATCTCTTGAATTGATGGTCTCAATGATCAAGGTGTGGATGAGGTTCTCTGTCTTTAAATATTTCTCTCTCTGCCCTAATAGTTATATGATTTTATCAAAGAGAATTATATATCGTGGTATTATTTGTACCATGTTTTAATAAACTTCGATAAAACATAAAATAAGAGTTAAATAATTGTTTTTGACAGGTTGACAAAAAGATAATATAATCCAGAGAGAGATGACAAGTTAGCCCAAAAAGGTGTAGAATTATTTATTTCAAATATTCATTAATTTCCTATATCCATGAGAGAATAATAATATAATCCAACTAGGTCAGTCTTAAGGATTTTGAGACCCAAAAGTAGTGTGCAATATGTGGTTCCAATAAATTTTAAGGTAAATTTTAAAATATATTTGTAATCATATTTTAACAAAATTTAATTTATAAAAAAAATTAAATACAACAGTACTACTTATACATCAAACCTTTAATTTATGCCTTATAAACTTTTTAACAATAAAATATTAAGAAAATATTTTTCTTATTCAATATTTTATGTTTGACTAGAATTGGTAAAAATAAAATTAATATTTTGGAATTAGAAAGATATGACTTAAGTATATTTTGATCATAATCTTTATTTTTTTATATTCTAATTCGTATTATTTATCATTTTAAATAATTGAATTAATTTAAAATTACATAAAATTTTGGATGACTTAAAATAGCATTAAAATTATTGCAATTTTAAAAGACGTTAAACTAAAAGTAAGTAAAAAGACTTGAATTTAAGATCAAAAAATATACATAACAACAATTACTATTTATGATTTATCTAAGAGCATCAACGTAAAACAAATTTAAATATATTTATACTTAATTTAAATTTAAATAGGACCTTAAATTTAAAAAAAAAAATTGAGGACAGCTTTCCTCACCTGCCTCAAAGGTCAACCCTGCTAAATTCGATGGAAAAAAACATGCATAAGACTAATTATCCGAGAAGACAAAATCTAAAATGATAAGTTATACATATTTTTTTTCTAGAAGTTTAATCCGGAACATGGCCTTAGGGTCTATATAATTAAGAAGGAAAAAAATTGCTGAAAAGCAAAATAGTAGAAAGTGAAGTGAAAGAAAAGAAAAAGAAAAAAAAATCTATTTTCTTGTATTGGTTTGATTGGGATAAAAATTTTGCAAGAAAATGATAGAAAATTTTAAATTTTTAGTTTGATAAGTATAAAAGTTGCAAAAAAAAGCTATTGCCTTTGTCTAAATTGCCCTTGTATGTTTGAATCGAAAATAAACCATTAGATGAAACAATGTGCAATTTTATTTTATTTTTTTGATCGGGGAATGAGAGAATCTAGATTTGAACTTGAGCTGGTGAGCAGCTCAAACGATTTCTTAACCACTAGAACAGATACTTTGCTCAACAATGAGCAATTTTTAAAAATAAGATAATTGATTCTTACTTTTTTTCATAAGAAGATAGATTTTTTCTACATATTTTGTGATAAACCAAAAAAATTTACTCTCCATTCAATTTTTTTAGATTTTCTTCCTAATCAAACTCTAGAAGAGATCAAAAAAAAAATTTGACGCATTTTTCATTTCTATCTTACTAACCAAACGAAGCCTTAAAAAACTAAGGGAAAACGTGAAAATTTGGAAATAGTACCAGATAGACCATACAAAGACTTTGGTTGCAAATGTCTGATTGGCTGATTGTGACAATTCTGCAATGAAGTTCCTTTTCTTTGGAATGAGGGACAGGGATAGGGACAGGGACTTTGGAGCCAACAAACCTCTTAAAAATTGCACAATTGTGCGTGTCTTAAACACAGAAACATATATAATTATGCGGCTCCTACTTCTTTTGAAGCAATGCTTTTAGAAAAGGATCGAATTAATCGGTTCAATCGGTTGAACCGTTAACCGATCTATTCAATAGTCCGAACATATTAACTGAACTCGGTTCAATCGGTTGAACCGCTAACCAATCTACTCAATGGTCCGAACTTATTAATTGAACTGGTCAATTATAAAAATTATTCTAAATTTCTATTAAACTATTGATCCAGTCAAACCAGTGGTGAGTTTAAGTAATAGAGCGACTCCCATTCAACTTCAAAATTAAACTCTTGATTTACAATTTTAAGTATTTTTACTTCCACATAGTAAACCTAATTGCTAATTCTATTTGCTGATCCTAACTCTTTTTATCTTTTTATGTTTGTGAATTGTGACTTATGTTTGTTTTGTTATTAAATTGTGAATCAACTATCAAAGATATTTTAAATTTTAATTACTTTTGGTTAGGTTCTAATTTCAAACAAATTAGAGCCATGACTAAATCACGAGATGCCTTTATTTTACTATTTAGAATGTAAGTTAGACGTTATTTTTATATTTTTTTATATTATAAATTTATTAATGATGTAATTATTAATAAATATTTTTGTGCTTCAAATTTATTACGTATTTTTAGAACACATGGTGAAATATCTCAAGATTTTTAATTTTTTTTATTATTCATCGACTTTATGTGTATTTTATAATATATAATGAAATGATTTCAACAAATTTTCACAATGCATCAATTTTATTTAGTTTGTTTTATTTATATAAGAGGTGCATACATGTTATTTCTTTGTATTTTTATTATAAACATTAAAAAGATACCCTTTGATTTGTTATTAAAATTATATAAACTAATACAATGACTTAAAATGATCATAATTTAAGTAATATGTTAAAAATTATCTTCTTTTTTTTTTTTTTTTGCATGCTGTGGCCCCTGCCAAACACATTTTCCATTCCAGTTTGAAGCAAAAATAGTATGCAAAGAATCAAATCACTTTGTAAGAAAACTGTATAAATTTTATATATAGTATCACTCACACTAAAAATAAAAATTTTTGCTTATTTGTAAAACAAATACAATTAAGCTTGTGTTTGGTCTAATTTTTTTCTTTTGTAGATGTTTTGGTTTTTTAGCATTTTTATAAAAAAAATAGATGTAAAAATATGTGAAAAAACAAAAAAAACCCAATTAATTATAGTGAGAGATCAAATAATTAAGTTAGCTTTTTAAAAGACTTTTAAGTAAAAAGTCTTTAATAAAAGTTAGACCAAACAGAAGCTAAGATAAGAAGATGCGTGGAAAAAAATTTGCATAATCCTAGATTAAAAGGCCTCGATTAAAGTTAGATTTCTTAATTTTTAAAATTTTAAAACTAAGTAAGCAAAACAATCGTTTAAGTAAAAAGTTGATTCTAAGCAATAATGCGAACAAGGCCGGCGGGCAAGCCACGGAAGCAACTGCTTTGTACCCCCAAGTTCTGATAAAAAAAAAGGGATTTCACTTAAGTTTTGCTTTTAAATAAAACAAAAGAAAATCAGGTCCCAAACTAAATAGATAGTCCTAACTATTTTGATTTAATCTTACCAAAATTTACTCAACTTCTTTCCTTAATACAAAGCCTAAGAATAAATTGATTCAAGTTATTCAAGAATCCGAACAAGGCCTAGTTTTCCTCCTAAAATTGTGATTTGATAATTATATTTTTAGAGATAATTACACTTATATCTCTTGAAATTTAAGTTTATTATAGGGACTTCCCATGTGATCTCTGAAATTACATTAACCTTATCTGAGATTTAATTTTTAACATCAATTGCACCCTGTTGGGAGAATGTCCAACGCCAAAATAAAATACATGCTCGGGGATCCAGAAAATACATCTTTATTAAACTTTCAGCAATTTACAATAATCTGAAATTACAGAGAATGAAATAACAGGAATAACATAAATGAAATTTGCAAACCGAGTCCTGC
>JAOTRH010048353.1:0-19564 GCA_034768845.1 Heliamphora exappendiculata | reverse complement strand
ATTATCCAGGTTATTGTAATTCTAATTACCTTGCTTTTTAGAGAGATTTCTTTTAGAACTTGAGAAAGCGGGGAATAGAACTTCACAGTTATTGATTTTTTTGAACTTTGGCAGGCTTTGTATCAAGTGTGTGTCCTCCTTGTGCTGAACTTTCACGGAAGGAGTATTCTAAACTTAAATCTTGAAGGCACGGAACATGCCAATCATTTGAAGAATACCTTGATTTTCAATGCATTTGTTTTCTGTCAAGTAAGTCTGTCAACCATCCCTGGAGAAGAAGAAAATGTACGAGTTCTCGACTTTGGGTGTAGTTCCTAGGGTTGTCAGGTTTGATGCAAATAATTTGATGCATCAACGGGCTCTTTATTTATCTTTTATTTTTTTTGCAGTGCAGTATTTTTACTTTTGAATTATCTGAAGCTATAAGATCTACATGAATATTTGAATTGCAGATATTCAATGAGTTCAATGCTCGAAAGCCTGATCAAGTCAATGTGTTTAGTGGAATTACAAGAAACTAGCTTTTTAGGGGGGGATTGTGGGAACAACATTTGTACTTCAGGTGAGTCAGAGGCCTTATGTCTTTTCATTGTGCTATTATTGTGATACACCATCTAAAATCAATGGAAGAAGAATAATTAATCTGATATATATATATATATATATGTGTGTGTGTGATTAATAAAATTCTTTCTGTTTTAACAGGATGATTTTGGACCAACATGCAATACGTAACATGTTCCGGATGCTTTTAGTTCTCACTAGCATATGATGAAGAGCTAACAGATGATGATTTTGGGCTTTGATATTTGATACTGCACAAGTGTTTTTGAATATATTACATGGTAATTATTTTGTGACTTGTTCATTAAATTGCAACTTTTATTTATTTTGTGATTTGAGACAGGAATTAGAAGGATATTGTGTATAAATTTTTAATTTTGTGATTTGAGATTTTAATTATAAAGATGTTTTCTATGATTATAATATTGAGCTATGGAGCATTATGATTTGATTTTTAAAAATTGGGCTATAATAGTGTGTTTGGTAGGTTTATTAAGTTACAAGTTGTTTTGTTATGTCTATAAGGCAATTTTGTAGACTACATTGAAATAGTTAGTTAGGTTACAGGCGTAAGAGATTATATTAGAATATTCAAATAAAGGTATTTTTTTAGCGATGGTTTAGTATTTTCATCGTTAAAGCTATTAAAAATGCTCAGTTTATTAACAAATATTAGAGGTGATAAAAAAATGCCATTAATGTGGATAAATATTTGTGACGGAAATAAATGTACATTAATGGTGGTAAACACTACAGCCGTTAATGTGAATAAATATTTGTGGTGAAAAGTAAAGGCATTTTAGCAACGATAATATAACCGTTAATAATAAAAAATAATATCAATAATCTGTCAATAATAAAAAATAATATCGACAATCAATTATAACCGTCATTAATAAAGAGGAGGCGTTGATTATATTATTGGCTGTTATTAACAGCTGTACCAAACCGCTATATATGTTTAGCGACAGTTAATAAACTGTTATGGTTTTTTTCCGACACATATATAGATGTTAATTTGTAATTTTGCCAAATAATCGTCGCTAAAAAAATTTACATCAGTTATGTATATATACACCTCGGTTTATTACCGCCGCAAAAAGAGAGATATGGCGTAATTAGCTATTTTTTTCAAGACTTGGGTGGCATCGACAAGGAACTAAAACTCAGTAGATCTTTTATCTGAGCCCTTATTTGGAAGGAAACTGGACAATTGAATATTTTTACTAAGACTTGAATGACATTCATAAAAAATTAAAATTTGATCGGTCTTATACCTGAGTCCTTTAGTATTTAACTAGATATTCTATTCTTGATTATTTTATAATATGATTCGATAGTTCTTTTCGATGTGCATAAGCCATTTAATCTTTGGCTGATATATATATTATCCTTAATTTCTTTATTATTAAATTCCTTAGCTACTTTCACTATAAATGAGTCATTTTAGTTATAGGTTATATATATTACTCTTGACTCTTTTATTCGATGGGTCATTAATCATTATCGAAAGAATTTGGTAAAATTTAGTGTAAACATAATACTAGCTATTTTAGCTATTCCTTTTTTAAATAATATTTTTTACTTATTTATTACTAGTTTTTATTTATTAATATTATTATTTTATTTTCAAAACCATTGTAATATTTATTGCAAGAATAAAAAACAAAAAAAATGCATTGTGTCTCATTGTCTTCCTTCAAACAGGGCATATTTCTCATCGAAATAAAAAAAGGATTGGGTATAGTTCTCATCGAAAGAGGAAGATAATTGAGAGAGAGAGAGAGAGGGATTTCAAGTTCCTCTTGTTGTTTCTCATCGTCTTTCTCGCAACGTCGCTGCAACGACTAATTATTTGGTGTTCTTAGAGTTTTACAGTGGCAACTCAAAGAGCTTTGTTGATAGGATCATTCATGTTCTATGTTTACATTCGACGAGATTTAAAATTATTGCATAATAGCTTTGTTATTAATGGTATTAAAAATATTATTTTTAATATATGTAACCAAGTAATCATTGAGTCACTGATCCCCATTCAATTGTGCAATCGACTCTTTACATATTGCGCAATCGACTTTGCTTAGGAGCATTTGAAACTGAATCTTATAGTGTCGATTTTCTTTTAAAAAATTCATTCATATTGTCTGAAGTCAAAAAAAAAATAATAATAATAATAAATATCAATGTACATATTCATATTCAATGCACATAATCAAATTAAGATTTCTACAATCAACAAATGTTTTCCTCAATTTGTTCATATTCATATAATATTTTTTTTCTTAATTTGTTGATTTAGTGATTTCTACACCAATTTATTTATATTTATAAATTCTAAATCTCTACCATCATACAATGTTAATATACAATCAGACAATCTTATCTAATGGCCAATATAAAGTAAGAATGCAGAAATTTAAATTTTTTTTTTAAATTAAAAATTATAAACCCTAGATTTATAGGGTTTAAAATTCAAAATCATACCTTGGACAGCAGAGAGAGAGAGAGAGAGAGAAGCGAAAAACTTTAGAGTTTGACTAGTGGACTTGAGAGAGAGACAAGTCGAGAACCCTGGAGAACCCGAGAGAGAGTCACAAAGCTTTAAACTTTTCGTGTTCGTTCAATCGTTCAGCTACTCCTACGCCGACACAGGCAACAACTGAAAATTTCTTGCTAACTCTTGAAAAGTTTCCTATGGCATTAGCATCACCTATTCAACTTTTCCAGCAAACTCGCTGGCTGTAACGGCTGTTTTTTCGACGGTCGCGTCTTCATCGATTACCTTGGTACACACCCAAACTCTTCCTCAGATAAAGAAGCCGAGAGAGAAGCTGAGAAATCCAAAAATCTGAAAATCGCCCGAGGGTTCTGTTGGTGTTGGGTTGGGATGTGTGTGAAGCTAAGGGTTTTGATTGGGTGTGTGTGTGTGTAAAGGGTTTAGGTGAAATTCACTTATAAATGTATCTAGTATTTGTAGATTATATTTTCAAAATTTATTTTTAATATTTAAATAATTTAAAAAATGTATATTTAAGAAATATACTTTGAAAATATATATTTATGGGGTCAAATAAATTTTTTTTTATGGGATTCAAATATTTTATAATTTTCTATGTGTACTATAATAATTTTTTTTTTTTTTAAAGTCATAAGGTCATTTGACCCCCACAAGCCAGAGCACGGCGTCACCTTTGAGTTTTATGTAACAAGTTCGCATGGTACTTTCACCAAATGTGATAGTAATAAATTTTTCGGTATGAATATAATGACACACTTTTACTGGATGATTAGGAGACAAAAGGTGACCAAATTGTATAAATTATAATTATTTATTTGTCAAGAACACCACATAGCATTGCGTACATGGTACTCTTGGAATATTTAATAATTTTCCCGCTGCAACACCCATGACGGACCCAATGGCGAGCCTCGTCTCGGCAATCTGAATATGAATTGAAAAAAAAGTATGAACCAATCGAGAGATAAACTAGTGCTGCAAGCCCGCTGAAAGCAAATAGCGTGTGAACAGAGCCAAGCCCGCTGAAAGTAAATAGCGAGCCATCCAATGGCCAGTCTGCTGGACCTCATTTTTTGACCGATTAACTCACCAAAATGGCTAAACCATCCATTTGGCTAGTCTGCTACTGATGCTTTAAGAAAATTAATTTTACGAGTCAAAGAAACTTGCATAATTTAGGAGATTGGGTCACCCAGTTCCAATAGGGTGGGTTGTGAGACTAAAAATATTTTATTTAAAATTTTAAAATTTTAAAATTTAATTGCAATTGTTTATTATATTGAAAAGACAGAATCTCGTGATGAATAAAAAGATCTATTTATATGTTAATTCACTTTAGTCCACTGCTGTAACTCACGGTGATTCGTTTAGTTTCTTTTTATTATCAAAAATGAAGTCACAGTAACAGCATGCACCAATTTCACACCTAAATAACATTATGACTTTTTTTGCCCATTTGAAACACGGATAAACACTAATATTGTCTACTTTGTTATTGTTGAACAGCACGTGTTAAGACTTATATAGGGAGATTGAAACACTGTAAAAAAAAAAAAAAAATCGGCCAAGGCCAAAGGACTGTTCAGTGGATAGTTATTGTTATTTTTTTTTGTAATTTCTAGTTGTCTTTTGGTAGCCTTTACCAAAAAATTGATTCCTAATTAAATACTAAGTTAGAGTTTCTTTATTTTCAATTTTATATTTGATGCTATGGAATTATTTATGTAATAAAGAGTTTTAAAATTCAATATATATTTGAACCTTATTAATTTGTTGTTACCTTTAATGGAATTTAATTATTATTATTTTTTGATACACTTTTTGTATTACAAAAAATAAGTTTTATAGGTTATACATGTAGTGAAAAAGATCTTTATACATAACATTATTTTTTTACAAATATTATGTTTTTTTATCATGGTTAAAAAGTGAGATTATTAATATTTTTTATCACGGTTATATAAAAAAATTGAGATCTTTTACAATAAACAATTACGATTTTATAAAAAATCAAAATTTTTTACAAGAAACAATCACGATTTTAAAACAAAACAAAAATTGTTTCATAGTTAAAAATTGAGATGGTATAGATATGATCTCAGCTAAAAAATGAGATTATTTATAGGAACTTTTAATTAAGCTTGGATATATCTCGATTTTGGAACCGAGATGGTATACTTTTAATCTCGGATAATAATCGAAATATTTTACAATTTTTGTAATCGTGAACTCATCGAGTAGGTGATTCCAGTAAAAAATAAAATCAATCAAATACTGTTAGCTATATAATACGAATACATTTGTTTCACAGTTTATTCTCAAGATACTAGAAGCTAATTAAAATTTTAAAACAAATCTACTCTAATCAGATAGATAATAATTACCGATTGACTTAATTTTTTACAAAAATAACCTACTTAATAAGTTCAATATAATAAATAATTTTAATTAAATTTTAGAATTCGAGTTAAACAATATTGAGCTCAAGACCCACTACTATGATGGGTCACAGCAGGAACCCATCTCCCACAATTTTACTAGTAAGAACAACTCTAACAAGTTGTATAAAACTTGTTAAAGTAATATATAAAGCAAATTTAAAAGTTTGAGTTGTTAGTTAAAACATAAAGTAGTGTTTGAGTATTTATATAAAAAAATAACTATGTAAAAATAAATAAAATACGTTTTCTGTACTTTTAACAATCTCAAATGGTTAATAATATTGGAGATGCTCTAAAAAGTCAATCTCTACAATACCGAGCAATTTACAAAATTTATTGAAGAGATAAAAATGGAAGTAACTTACTTATTTTAACCGACGAACCTCGTTTAAAAAATTATTAACTAATATTATATATTAAAATCACGCTAAATAATATTCATCATGCGGTGTCGCGATAGACAAAAGGGTAATAAAATAAATAAATAAAACTAAATACACTTATAGAGATAAATATCAATTACTTTGGTAATTTTTGTTTATTTTGTTTATTTTTTTGAATTTTTTTCACATTTTGATTTAAAAAATTCATTTTTTTCAAATCGTCTCGTTGAGATAAACTAACAAAATAAAAAAATTTAATTGAAAGATTAAAAAAAGTTCATTATAGATGAAAATAAGTAATAAAAAATTTAATTTATTAACTTATTTTACGTTTTTTTAATTTTTTTAAATTTTAATTTAAAATTTTTAATTTTTCAATTCATCTTAATGAGAGAATTAAAAAATATAATTATTTGACTAAAAAATAAAAATAAAAATAAAAAAATAAAATAAATAAATAAATAAACAATTATTCTAAATGGGACCATAGAAAAACGGAATATCATCCGGAAGTTCATTTATACAACACAAGATTCATAAAACAAAAATTTAATGCGGAAAGTTCAACTCATCTAAAAAGTATGATTTTTTTTAAAAATACTCAATAAATAGATAAATTTATATGTCTGATCTATTCGTTACACAGACAGATAAATTTATATATATATATATATATGCACACACAAGCATATTTGCATAAGTATCAATATTTGCATATTGATTTAATACAAATAGCTCTTAAATCTTTAACCTTTTTAGGTGTTAATGGTAGCATTAATGCAACCCTACGAGATGGTAGATGTAATAATTTTGTTTCATTTCTTATGGATATTGCACAGACTAGTTTATGCCATGGACCAGTCTATTTTAATGTATATTCGAACTTAAATTTATCGTTATCATATGCAAATCTTTTTTATGCCGTAACTTTAAATTTACAAACGCATGGTTATGATTTTCTTCCCGGATCAGAAACATTAGCATTATTTCTTTGCATAATGCTTACTAAGAAAACATTCTTATACCATCGAAAATGGGTTAAGGAAGGACAACGAATTTTCTAGAGAAGCTCTCTAGATCGTTTATGTCTTTAGGGATGAGTGCCAACAAAATGGGCAATGATGATTTGTACCAAAGTAAAAATAGTATATTGCGTTAATTGGCTAGTTTGACTAGTCTGACTTGCAGTTGGATCAGTAGTCATTCCAGATTCAGTTTTGACAGCATAAAAAATTTCATACTTCTGTCCTTCAGTAAGACAGTTGTCAAACCAACCTTTTATGAAACCTGTGAATCCATTAGATATGTGTTCTGCTGTTTGTTGGTCAGTATTACCAACAGCTCGACACACATAGGCATACATCATCATCTTATGAATAATTTCAAAGATTTGATATTGAGATAAACCACCTATGTTCCATTCATAAATGGTCGTTCCATTCATAAATGGTCTTTCCATTGTACGAATTTTGGTTTGGAAGAAATCATCTTCCCATAACAAATCCGTAGGAGTAGGACGCTGATAATAAGTTTTACCAGAAGGTTCATACTCAATCTCATTTACCTGGGGAGTAAACATAGATTGAAGATCCTGGATCTGAGTTAGAGTTTGATCTGGCTCAGCTTCAGTGTCAGATGAAGAATCATCTGAAGATGATGATTGATCTAAAGTATTAATCTGTTTTTCAAATTGAATACATAAAAGGTTCTTCTAATTCTCTATCTGATTCTCTAACAAGAGAATTTTTGCAGGATCAATCCGTAGATCAATCCGATGCCACTTAAGGCAAAGCAGAGGAACAAAAAAATTCCATTATCAGAATTTTTCTTTTTGGGAACTGGGTCGTCTTCTTCAACACCCAACCATCCGCAGAAATCAGGGTTGTTATCTTCGACACCCAACTTCAAGAACCTTAAATAAGTTCTAGAATCTGAACCACAGTATTTCCAAAATACTGTGACAGAACATATCTTAACCCTAACCATGGATGATCTCCAATGGTATCAAGACCCATGGTTCCTTAAGGAACGCTATTTGGGTAATCAGAATTACTTAGTCTCTGAAGGATGACATCGTTTTGTCTATGAGGCTATGTTAACTGAAACTGGTTCAGTTCAGATTGTTCACCACCATGTGAACCCTTCTGATCCGAAATCATCCGTCACCCACTCCAAGTGTTATGTGGTTCGAGTACTCGATCCTCGTGCTTAGGGTCTTGATCTTTTTAGGGTTTGTACCCTAAAACTTAACGGAACCCAATACAATTATTGAGATTACGTATAAGCATGGTATTTGGCATTTTATTACTAAAATTCCATTCGAAAACATATATGGTTCTTCACCATGAATCCAAAAATTGTTTCTACTTCTGGCTTTTCCTCTTGATTTTTTTCATGGTGGGAAAAAATTGGGGCGACCATCAAGGTCCTCCCTCAATCTGTACAAATTGTTTATCCTTTATGGATCAAACATCACCCTCAGCTTTCCTTGACCAAAGCAGCTACTGTCTTTACGAAACCTAACTGCAAATGAGATTCCATTGGCAAACATATGTCACACTTCTTCTCTGAATTTCAACTTGCTTGAATATGGAGATGGAGTCTTAAATGTGACTTAGACCATTTAGATTGTTCTACTCTTTAAAGGACTTTTTTTTTAAATGGTAGAATGATTTTGATACGGCTACGGCCCTATCAAAAATGCAATCTACTATATCCGTAAATGAAGCTACTCAGGTCCAAGCCCAACAAAGATCATCTCAAACTCCTTCTGTTAACATGGATTCTTTGGGCCTTGTTATTATGCATACCCTTCTAGCACAATTTCTTGATTTAACTGAAGCGCAATTATCTGTAAAGATGTTAGAGATAATGAAGGTCAACTTCTTATCAGTCACATCCAATAAAATGGAGACTCAGAGTGATAAATCTATGAAGTCTCCTACGCCATCTGAACCGGACACAAACCAATTTCTTTGTTTAGCCAGTGAAGCCCAAGATCCCAATGAAGATGATAATCAGATCCCCATGACTGATTATTGGGATTCCTTAATAAGAATTGCTGAAGAAAAAATCTCAGCAACCAAACCTAAATCTCTTTGAAATCCTATCATGGCAAAACAGGAGATTATCTCCGTGAAATGGCCAGATTATATTTCAAAAGATATCTGTACAAACACTTGCCTTTGTCTACCATGTCAGCTCATGACCGACGCTATCAAACAAAACAAAGAGCATCTCTCTTTGTCAGTGCACTCAGTGGTCCCTACCACTTTTTCAGTAACTTCTTAGTGCTTACCTACTTTCCGTATACGACAAAAGTACATGATCAGAGTATCGTCGCAGTGCGTTTCTTTTTCAAAAGATGCACAGAACATGTTTCCCGCCGACGCAAACGGACAACTAAACAAGATACTTGGCTTCCATTGCCAGCCATCAATACCCGTGACTTCTCAGAGCACTCACGGACTTGAAATAAAGAAAGATTCTCCTCTATAAAAGGGCACTTCCCCTTTGTGGAAGTTTAAGTTTTTTCTCTCCTCTCTTCTCTTCTCTCTTATAAACCCCTTCTCTCTTCTCTTTGTAACTTTCTCTGTTTATAATAATAGTTCTACGTTTGTGTAAAGATTCGTAGTGCACAGTGGTGGTGATTTTGCAGTTGCACTTATTTGGTATCAAAGATCAATATGATGGCCATACTATACCATATCACCAATATACGTATGGACACATCATCTCTGTCAATACACAAGTTGGCTTAGGTATTTGTAATGATATAAAATTACAATACCTTCTTAAAAAGTAAAACTTAACCAGTAAACATAAAATCAGAGCATTTTGTCAACAATTTACTTACGATGTTCCTGTTAACTTTTCAAAGAGAAGTAAGTATAAACACTGTTCTTCTCATCACAAAGATAGATCTAGAATATATAAAGATAAAAAATATTATACTAAATCTAAATCTAAACCAGAATCTTTTTCTAGAAGAAAATATGACATTTTAGGAATAAGGAGTGAATATGTCATTTATCACTCTTTGGGTAATCAGAATTACTTAGTCTACGAAGGACGACTTTAATCCAAAAGGCATTACCTAAAACTTAACGGAATCCAATACAATTATTGGGATTGCGTTGACCAAAGCAGCCACTTACGGGCTCGTACCCTAAAACTGGTTAAGATATATTCTGTCACAGTATTTTGAAAATACTGTGATTCAGATTTCAGAACTTGTTTAAGGGAACTGGGTCGTCTTCTTCGACACCAAGACCCATGGTTCCTTAAGGAATATAATATTTTTTTTATGTTTATAAGTTGCACAGCCCAATGAGTTTGCTTCAATATTAATCTCAAAATTAGGATCTTTGAAAATGAAAGAACCATCATATTGTTGATTAAACACTTAAATTCCCAAATGAATTAAAAGACGGAGACTTCATGAATTTATCACTATGAATCTCCATTTTATTAACTCCTTCTGTTAACATGGATTCTTTGGGCCTTCTTATTATGAACAATTTGCTTACGATATTCCTGTTAAGTAATGCCTTTTAGATTAAAGAAAAACCGTTTATGTATTTAATTTGAAAATCATACCCTTCGAGCACAATTTCCTGATTTAACTGAAATTCAATTATCTAACAACGAGCATTAGATTTAGATTTTCGATCATCTTGTTGTAATATCTGACTTTAAATTTTCTACTAAATGGACTATCCCAAGGGCTCTTTTTGTTTAGATAATCAAATTGCGAGACCTAGTAAAACAGTATTGGGACATAAAGTATTCATCATTTTAGGTGCGAATATAACTAAACCATTTTTATGAATAATATCTTTAAATATTTTATGATGTTTAAAATGTTGATCTATAGATGATGAATAAACAAGAATATCATCAATATAGACAATACAAAATTCAGAATAAGGAGTAAATATGTCATTCATAATATTCTAAAATTCAGATGGTGCATTTTATTGACATAAAAAGCTGTGCAACTTTCTTATTATGCATACCCATCGAGCCCAATTGAAGTTCATTTAACTTATGTTTTGTTGAACATCTGCTAGCATAATGACCAATAAAATGGAGACTCAAAGTGATAAATAGTCTGAATCTGAATCTTCTCATGAAGATATTATTTCATCTTCTTCTTCTGATACAAGATCTGTTAAATCTGTACAAAATATTTATCCTTTATGGATCAAACATCACCATCTGCTTTCCTTGACCAAAATGGATAACAAATTTAAGGTTCTTGGATTGTTCACCACCATGTGAACCCTTCTGATCCGAAATCATCCATCACCCACTCCAAGTGTTATGTGGTTCGAGTACTCAATCATCGTGCTTGGGGTCTTGATCCTTTTAGGGCTCGTACCCTAAAACTTAACGAAACCCAATACAATTATTGGGATTACGTACAAGCATGGCATTTAGCCTTTTACTACCAAAATCTTATTCGAAAACATACATAGTTCTTCACCATAAATCCAGAAATTGTTTCTATTTCTGGCTTTCCCTCTTGGTGGAAAAAAAATGGGGGCGACCATCAAGGTCTTTCCTCAATTTGTACAAATGTTTATCCTTTATGGATCAAACATCACCCTCAGCTTTCCTTGACCAAAGCAGCCACTGTCTTTGGAAAACCTAACTGCAAATGAGTTCCCATTGGCAAACATATGTCACACTTCTTCTCTGAATTCTAACTTGCTTGGATATAGAGATGGAGTCTTAAATGTGACTTAGACCATTTAGATTGTCCTACTCTTCAAATGACTTTCTTTTTTAAATGGTGGAATAGTTTTGATACGGCTACGGTCCTATCAAAAATGCAATCCACTATATCTGTAAATGATACTACTCAGGCCCAAGCCCAACAAGCATTATCTCAAACTCCTTATGTTAACATGGATTCTTTGGGCCTTCTTATTATGCATACCCTTCGAGCATAATTTCCTGATTTAACTAAAATTCAATTATCTGTAAAAATGTTAGAGATAATGAAGGCCAACTTCTTATCAGCCGCATCCAATAAAATGGAGACTCAGAGTGATAAATTCATGAAGTCTCCTACGCCATCTGAACCGGACACTAACCAATTTTTTTGTTTAGCCGGTGAAGTCTAAGATCCCAATGAAGATGATAATCAGATCCCTTTGACTGAATATTGGGATTCCTTAATAAGAATTCCTGAAGAAAAAACCTCAACAACTAAACTTAAATCTCTTTGAAATCTTATCATGGCAAAACAGGAGATTATCACCGTGGAATGGCCAGATTGTATTTCAAAAGATATCTGTACAAACACTTGCCTTTGTCTTCCATGCCAGCTCATGACCGACGCTATTAAACAAAACAAAGAGCATCTCTAGTTGTCAATGCACTCAGTGGTCCCTACTACCTTATCAGTAACTTCTTAGTACTCACCTACTTTTCGCATACGACAAAAGTGCATGATCATAGCATTGTCGCAGTGCGTTTCTTTTTTAAAAGATGCACAGAACATGTTCCCCACCGACACAAATGGACAACTAAAACAAGATACCTGGCTTCCACTGCCAGCCATCAGTACCCGTGAATCCTCAGAGCACTCACGGACTTGAAATAAAAAAAGATTTCTCCTCTATAAAAGAGCACTTCCCCTTTGTGGAGGTTTAAGTTTTTCTCTCCTCTCTTCTCTTCTCTCTTGTAAACCCCTTTTCTCTTCTCTTTGTAATTTTCTCAATTTATAATAAAAGTTTTAAGTACGTTTGTGTAAAGATCCGCAGTGCACAGTGGTGGTGATTTTGCAGTTGCACTTATTTGGTATCAGAGCCACATAGCCTCATAGACGAAACAATGTCGTCCTTCAGAGACTAAGTAATTCTAATTACCCAAATAGCGTTCCTTAAGGAACCATGGGTCTTGATACCATTGGAGATCATCCATGGTTAGTGTTAAGATATGTTCTGTCATAGTATTTTGAAAATACTGTGGTTCAAATTTCAGAACTTGTTTAAGATTCTTGGAGTTGGGTATCGAATATGACAACTCAGATTTCTGTGAATGGTTGGGTGTCGAAGAAGACGACCCAGTTCCCAAAAAAGAAAATTCTGATAATGGAATTTTTTTGTTCCTATGCTTCGCCTTAGGTGGCATCGGATTGATCTACGGATTGATCCTGCAAAAATTCTCTTGTTAGAAAATCATGTATAGAATTAGAAGAACCTTTTATTTATTCAATTTGAAAATCAAATGAACTTAATTCAGATTGTCATTTAGCAAAAATCTGTTTTGAAACAATATTATTAACATCTTTTTGTAAAATGGTTTTGGCTGCACTGTAATCAATGCGAAATAAAAAAGATTGATTTAATAAATCATCTTGAAATTTAGAAATACATTTGACAATTGAAAGTATTTCTTTTTTGATAGTAGAATAATGCTTTTGAGCATTTTTTATATTCCTGATGTGAATCGAACTAATTCTTTTTTACTGAATTTGGAATTTTTTTGTTTAAGAATACCACCATAACCAATGTTAGAAGCATCAGTTTCAACAATTTTAAACCAATTAGGGTTTGGTAAATTTAAGCAAGGTAAAACTTTCACCTTAAGTTTGATTTTTCTTACAACTGTTGTATGGATGTCACTCCAAGGTGGAGGATTTTTAGTTAACCTAGTATGCAGTATAGTTGCATCTTAGGTTAAGTACTGATAGAAATCAGAAATATAATTTAGATTTTCTAAAAAAATATTGTAATTGAGTTTTATCATTTAATTCATCTAAAAATTTAGAGGCAAATTCAATACTACGGTCAATGGGTATTATAGTACCCTAGTTTATGTTATGACCTAAAAATCTAACTGTTGTAAGAAATAATTTCATTTTAGGTGCGGATACAACTAAACCATTTTTATGAATAATATCTTTAAATATTTTAAGATGTTTAAAGTGTTAATCTATAGATGATGAATAAACAAGAATATCTTCAATATAGACAATACAAAATTCAAAATAAAGAGTGAATATGTCATTCATAATATTCTGAAATTCAGCTAGTTCATTTTTTAATCCAAAAGGCATTACATTCCATTCGTAATGGCCAAAGGGTACAATAAATACAGTTTTGTATCTATCTTCTTCTTTGATTTGTATTTTCCAGAAACTTGATTTTAAATCAAATTTGGAAAAGATAGATGCATATTGAAGACGATCTAAAAGATCTTTCTTGTTGGGTATTGGATATTTTATCCATTGTAATTTGTCATTCAAGGGTTTGTAATTAATTAAAAGTTTTGGATTTTCACGTTCAATCTCAGTATTTTTATTGACATAAAAAGCTGTGCAACTCCATGGAGAATAACTCTTTCTGATTAATTTTTTGTCAAGAAGGTCTTGAATTTTCTTCTTGCATATTTTCAGATAGTCAGATTTCATCTGACTAGGTCGTGCTTTTATAGGAATTTGAGTTTCATCAAATCGTGGTTCATAGGAAAGAGACACTATGTGCTTCTTTCTATCCCAAAAAGTATGTAGTAAATTACTATATATCTCAGTAGTAAATTGTTGAACTGCATTCCTAATCTTTTGTTGAATATTAGGATGTTGAAATTGTTGATTTATATTCATTATAAAATTTTCTTTTGATAATGAATTTAAATGATTCTCCTTAGGTAAAATTAAGTTTTTAATTTCATTAAGAGTTTTAGTTTCAGGATTAGTAATAAAGAAGAAGTAAACTTCAAATCAAAGGGTACAACAAATGCAGTTTTGTATTTATTTTCTTCTTTGATTTGTATTTGCTAGAAACCTAATTTTAAATCAAATTTGAAAAAGATAGATGCAGATTAAAGACAATCTAAAAGATCTTTTTTGTTGGGTATTGGATATTTTATCCATTTTGGTTGTCATCTTCGACACCCAATTTTAAGAACCTTAAATTTGAGACGATGGTGAACCTTAAATATATATATATATATATATAAAAGATTTGCTGCCAAGGAGGAAGAATAGGAGGAGAATTGTGTTTGGATGGTCAGTAGCTTCCGTTGTCGGTGAGCCAATTGAATTCTCAATTCAGAGAGGAATTGGATTGGACGGTGGTTTTATTGAAAGACCTGGCAATGAGATTCTTTGATGTCGTCTTCCCCCGCTGGGCGTTTCTCGGGATAAATAAGTGTTGGGAGTATATTTTGTATTTTATAAATTTGTATAATTAAAATTTTATTTGTATATATTTAAATTTAATTAAAATTATAAATTTATAAAAAATTTAATAAAAATTTTATAATTATATAAAATTAAAATTTTTAGAATTTGTATATAAATAGCACTTTATAATTTTAATTTTTCGTGTAGAGAGAAAATTAAGGAATAGAGATATAGAAAGAGATAAAAAAATACCGAATGTATGAGAATAACATTTGAGCAGAAAAATAGAGTTTGTTTTAGGGCTTGAATTCTGAGTGTCGAATTTTAAGGTGTTTTTTATCTCAGATTTGTTCATTCTACAGTTATAGTTGATTATCTCTATCATCCGTAAACGTAGACAGATTGTGCCGAATCGCATAAATTCTTGTGTGATTTTTCTTTGATATGTATAATAATTTTTTATTTTTGTTTATATTCGAGAATTAGTGTTTAAATTTTAACAATAAAAAAATAATATATACAGAAAAATATTTTTTATCTAAAAAAAATGTACGTAGCAAATAAAAGACTGACTGCTAAATTTTTTTTATGATAATAAAATTTGATGCGTTAAAAATAAATATTACTAAATAAAAATTCATACACAGGTTTCAATTTGAATCTCTTACTAAATTTCCGTAAAAAGATCCCAATCACGAGCAGGTCGGCCTAATAAGGAGATTGGGTGGTGACCGTCAACCGACCAGTTGTAGGTGCAAGCAAATAGCAATCCACCTCGTCACCTGCGAAAAGGACACCTGGGCCCCATTCAGCCATTCACCAAAATTATGGACCGCAAAAAAAATATTAAATAAAAATATATTAAATAGGAAGATAACGAATACCATTGAAATTGTAGTCTAGTGCTTGATTAGTATCTTTAGACTTTTTATTATTATTTTATAAATATTCAAAATTAATTATATCTTAAAATTTCCGTGCACCTGGACACTCGGTTAGAAAAAAAATATATTAAATAAAAATATATTAAATAAGAAAATAATGAATACCATAAGAATTGTAATATTGTTGTTGATTAAAATATTTGGATTTATTTCTAACTTTACAAATACTTAAAAATAAGTGTATCTTAATTTTTATGTACACCTCCACGCTCCGTTTGCAAAAAAAAAAAAATATATATATATTAAGTGAAAATAAATTAAATAGGATAAAAATTGTAGTATTGTGATTGATTAATATCTTTGAATTATTTCTTATTTTATAAATACTTAAAAATAATTATATCTTAAAATCTAATTATAACTTAATGCTACTATTTATTTTATTTTGGGTATAAATAATACAATTTAATTACACTATTTATTTAATAAATGTAAAAATCAAATAGAACCATAATACACTTATATTACATTTACTTATTTATTTATACTACTAAGAAAAAAACACTAAAGACAATGTCAAAAAACGACATTGGGTTCCTCTTGTGACCGAGTGGGGTGGATTTTGAGCCTAAAATTATTTTAATTGAGATTTTAAATTTTAATTAAAATTATTTATTATATTAAATTCATTAAGTAGTTAATTGGGATTTATTATCTATCTGATCAAAGTATATTTATTTTGAAAATTAATTAGCTAATAATATTTTAAGAATAAACTGTCAAATAAATATATCTGTATTATATAACTAACTATTAGGGGTGCACATGTGTCGGTTAGATTCAATTTCGTACTAATGTTAGGATTGAACCAATTTTGATCTGTTCTAATTTTTTGGATCAAGAACCAACTCAATTATTTTGTAGAATTAAATCAAAAAAAAATCTAATTAATTCATTTTGGAATCACGATCCTATGAATTTTAAAAATTACTTTGTGCACATAAAAAAAATTACGATGTATAAATTTTAAAAATTTGAAATAAATAACAAATAAAAGCTAACATCCATACAATATAATAAAAGTATGAAATGAGAATTTAAAATAATTATTTTACGATCTATTTAGTGAAATAAATGACATATATTTAATAAACAATTTACAAAAATAAATGACATATAACAAGTAAATAATAATTAATAATAATTATCTAATCTAATGACTCTTTTTTTAATTTTTTTATGTGAATCTCACAATAATTATATATGTTAATATTTTTTATTTTTTTTATATATGTATATGTATATTATTTAAATTTATACGGTTCAATTTTCGGGTCGGGTTGGTTCGGATTAATTCTAGACTTACTTAGGAGCCGAACCAATATTATCGATTTATCTTTTTTTGAATTTAGGACCAAACTAATTACTTATAAAAAAAATCGAATCAATTCAACCCAGATCGAATTAATTCAATTTTTGACTTTTTAAAGTCTCTTATACACCTTTAGTAATAATATTTAATTGACTTAAACTTTTTAAAAAATTACCAATTCAATAAATTCAATATAATAATTAATTCTGATTAAATTTTAAATTTTTAAATAAAATAATTTTAAACACACAAACCATTGAGCAGTACTCAATTTCTGTCAAAAAAATAAAAAAAAAAAAAAAAATCCCAACCTCTTTCCAAAAAAAAAAAAATTAAAAGTCTAGCGTATTCATTGCACAAACCCCAAGCCATCCTCACTTAAATGAAAAATTTGTCGTCGTACACGGAATTCTCCACCGGCTTTCCCGTGTCTATCCATTCCAGGTCCCCTCAAGACCTCATAGTTTTAAGATCGGTTAAAATTGCATTTTATTGATTTTGAATAAGTTTATAATAATAATTTGAATTATTTAATTTATAAATTTTTACATAATAAATTATTTATATAAAAAAATTGCTTTAATTAGATATTCACATATATATAATAAACGGTAACTTATTGCACAAAATGAGCAATTTCAGTTTAAAATAAGTTGTTAAATTTTATCGCCTATTTTGTGTAATAAATTATTATTTATTTATATATTTATAAATATTTAATTAAAATAATTTTTTTATATAAATAAATTACTATGTAAAATTTATAAAATAAGGATTCGAATTATTATTGTAGTAAAATCTGAAAGGGAAGTGAGCCAATCCAAATGAAGGGTCGACAGTTAAGGGTCCCACAAGGACACCACTCCCACGTTCTATGCCACGTGTCAAGAATTTATTAGCCAATGTACGCAACGTATCGCAGCGTGTGTCTCTCCACTTTCTTACTTTCTTCTTTTTCTCTTTTGACTTCCGGTGCCCCCTCATCGCTGGCTTACACGACAACCACACACTCGCTTTCTCGTCCTGACACTTATTTGGTGTCCCTTAATATTAAAATTCTGTGAATTTTTTTTTTTTTTTAAAAATTATTCTTAATTGCCTACGATTATCAACTTTTTTTTTCTCTTTTTAAATTTATTCTATCTAATAAAGAAAGCACACCCATTTAGTGGTTTTTAATATTAAAATTGTATAATTTTTTTTATTTTTTAAATTATTCTCAATTGCCTACAATTGCTCATATTTTTTCTCTTTTTAAAAATAAGCATGTAACTATCAAATTCTTTCAAGTTTGATCATTATTTATTTAATTATTTAAAAATTAAGCATATGTATATGTAAATTATTCAAAAAATATATTAATTATTTATATTTAAAAATAATTAGAGTTGCACAAGTATTGCGTGTGCCTAAAATGCTAGTAAATTTATTAAATGGCACACACGCGTGTGCCATTATTTTTTAAAATTTGTAAAATTGAATTAAAATAATTATTTTTTTGAATTTCTAAATTTTAAATCTAATCTTAATAGTAATAAAGTCAATATTTTAGAGCAATATAAATTTTTTTAAAAATCACATAATTTCAGGAGATACTAATTGATGGGAGTGTTCAAAAAACTGTTAAAACCGTTAAATCGATCCGAACCAATTCAAATCGTATGATTTGATTTGATTTTTTGTTGAACTGTTTAGTTTTAGTTTCAAATAAAAAGTTAAAGTGATTGAAATTTATATAAATTTTTTTAAAATGTATATAAAAAATAGTGAACTTTTTAAAAATGCTAAACAAATTATCTTAAAAATTAAATTTTTTTTATTTAAAAAAACTTATTTTTAAAAAATATAAAAAAGACTCAATATTAACTTTTTTTATTCCCATTAAACTCTTATTGATGAGAAATTATTCATTAAATAAAGAATACACATTAATATATTAACGTGACGTATCTATTCAATACATAGATACAAAATGTAATTTTTTAATATTGAATTACGCTGATATCCAATAACTACCATCTTTTATGACCAGTTTTTAAAATTATGAAAATATTTATTTTAATTAAGCACATTATATTAATGAGTTAGGCTTCTCTCCAACTATATTGAATTGGAGAGATTTAGTTGAAACCATTTTGGACTTAAGATATATATATTTTAATGATTTGAATTATTTATTTTATTATTTTTAATTTATATATTATTATTATAGAAAATTAAATTAATTAAATCTCGTTAACTGTCTATTAAGGCAATTAACGAT
>JAOTRH010048322.1:0-18816 GCA_034768845.1 Heliamphora exappendiculata | reverse complement strand
GGTTGGGTTTCATCTTCAAGAGTTCTCTCACGTTCGGGCCTTCTACAGGGTTCTGGGGTACTGTAGGATTTTGAACTTGTCCTTGGTGTATGACCTGAGGTGGATTGTTATGGGCATGATTAGGGGGAACTTGATTCTGTTGTTTCCTAACTTGTTCATGGGATTGGGCTAACTCATCAATTAGTGGCGCATCCCTTTCATATGGGTGTTCGTTTGTGTCATTAATTCTTCTATGTTTCCACTACAGGTTGTCCCACGTGTGCTCACCATATTTATTGATATAGCATCAAAACAAAATGATTAATCTTAATGTTGAATTCGTAATACAAGCATCATAATTTGGATTCTCATAACTAGAGAAAATTTTCTTACTAAGACATTTAAGAACAAGTTTCATATATGTACAACATTTTTACAAGATCATATCATTAAGTACAAGTGTCACAAAACATCAAAAAGAAAGAACAAACTATTCAAGACACTATCCCCAAATTTTTTTTACAACATCCAAAACTCACCACACTAACCATTCCCCATCTTTGACCTACCCTCCACTAGGTCCATTAACTGACGACTTTAATATCACATCCTAATCGACTGGCTTAGAAGGGTCCTCGTCTAAATCTGAGTATGAATATATGATAATATGCGCATGGGCCTGACCTAACTCATTCGGGTCTACCATTAGTTCTTGTGCAGGTACAGCCATAGGTAACCCCCTAGGATTCGAGGCAAAGTTGGAGGCGAACTAGTTCCATGTCCATTCGTCACTGCTTTGTTTAACAATGTGAGACCCAGACCCGTTTTATTTTTCAGCATTATTCAACGTGCGTTTGATGTTTTCATTGCAGCATGTTTTTATGCATTTTGATGAATGATCAGGCTTAGATATGCATGTGGGGTTGGTTCTCTAGACTGTTGGGTGTTGTGGTGCAAATTAAGAAAGAAGATATTTTTGTGGTCTATAAATATCTGGCGTTAGATATTTTCAAAAGATATTTTTAAAACTTCTTAGCTAATTTTTCTTTTTTTTCTCTTTGTCTTCTCTCTAATGTCTCAGGGGCCCATGGCTCGATTTTTTACGATCTAACAGTGGATCCTTGCTATTGGCATCGTGGTCTACACATGCATCCCAACAAAATTTTATTTCGGCGAAGCTCAATTTTGCACGTGGTTCGAGATGTTGAGTTTTTAACTCACTAAGATAGGATCTTAGACTCTCATGTCATATAAGGTTGCTACGTATAATCGTATAAGTTTTTACTGTCTTGAAATGTATAAAAATCTACTTTTGTTTAAAGGTCGGGTTTTAGTTTAAAATCATTTTTTGTTATTTTCGGTAGTTAGAATCGAGTGTCGGGTGTTCCTTTTGAGGTTTTGGTGTTAGGCTTAGGTGTGTGTATATCTGATGGTGTTGGATGGGAGTTTGAAGGCTTTGATTCGAGGTTTGAAGTGTGAAACCGTAGCTTGGAAGCTATCTTTGCCTAAGGTCAGTCGACTGGAACGAGGAGATCAGTCGATTGGATCTTGGTTTTTAAGGTTCAGTCGACTAGACCTGGGAGGTTAGTCGACTGAAATGGTTCTATTTTGGGTTTTTAGTTTCCTGTGTGTTTTTAGTCGACTGGGGTTCTGTGTGTTATTTTTGTGGTTTGGTGGTTGGGTCCTTGGTTTTCAATTGGGTTCCAACTGTATTCAGTTGATTGATAAATGGGATTAGTCGACTGAAATACTATTGAATTCTTTTTGGGGTTCTGTTGGTCGGGTTGTGGCTTCGGGGGTCGTGTCGTGGCCTTGAGTGTTTGTGTAGGTACCGTCCTCGGGGGTGACGTGCCTGATTAGATGTGGGTGTAGTGCACGGGTAGGTGCATGGTATTTGTTCTTTGTTGGGTGTGGGGCATGTTTGGGCCCGTGGTTCTATTTGGGGAAAAGGTGGTGTTTTGTGAAAATTGTGCTTTAAAAGGATTTTGAGTTGACCTTCGGGTTAGGCTAGGTTTTGTGTGTTGTTGGTTGTCCATGTGAGTGGACGTTGGGTTATGTGACGTGTGGCATCTTGTTGTGAAGGTTATACGTGGCTTTATCCATTTATAATTCTAGTCCTATTTATGCATGTTATAAGACAAAAATGTGGTCTTGTATGATTTTGAAGCATAAGACGAAAATGTGATCTTATGTGATTTTAAAACTTAAGACAGAAATGTGGTCTTATGGGATTTTGAAATGGGGGACGAAAATGTGTTCCGATGAATGTTAACCCTGGCTAACGGTGGACGAAAACGTGGTCCAATATATGTTAACCCTGGTTAATATGCACTTGTGTGCGGGTATTTGAAGGACGAAAATGTGGTCCTAAAGATGCACTTGTGTGCGAGTATCTAAAGGACGAAAATGAGGTCCTAAAGAGGCATGTGTTGCGTGTGTTGCATGTGGTACGTTGGGTGAATTACATGGATTGCATAAGTGATCTTCAGTTGTTGAGCTATTATCGGGGCTTGTGAGTTGGTTTAGATATGTATACATGTGCTGCATACATATACCTATTCTCTTTGAGGCTCGTGCGAGTCGTGTTATCAAACCATTTTCAAACTGTTTTACTTGCTTTGGTAAGTAATGATCTAAAATTGTTTCCAAACTTTTTTAAGACTTGAAAGAGAGTCAAAAATTGCACCTCATTTCTTAGCATGTTTAGCTTATAGTTCATGATTTGTCTAGTTTTCACTGAGCTTTGGCTCACAATGTAGAATTTTAAATTTTTTTCAAGTACCGGTTATGCAGGTTGATCTGGAGGTGTTGAAAGGGTGGAAGATCTGTAGTCTTCTTTTTTGTTCTTTTGAAACATGTATGTTGTAACATGTTTTTCTAGTGTTGAAACCATGTTATGTAAGCCTTTTGGCGATTATATATAATGCACGTATGTTTTCTATTGAGAGTGTATTCTCAAGTTGAGTGTTATATTTGGTTGTTTGTAGGCATTTTATGTGGCTCGGAGTTTGGAGCGTGACAACTTGGTATCAGAGCCTAAGAGCCGTGCGAAGAGGGTGTATTCTCGTGTGAGGTTGATTGCGTGTGCTTGATTGCTTGTGTTTAGATGATTTGATAACATGAACGTGTTAGCATGTTACGCATGGAATTATTGTGTATATGTGAGCATGGGGGTTGAACCTTATGATTAATTAGTCTTGCCTTTGGGCGTTTAGATTAACAAACTTGGGAGAAAAGTTAGAAATGCGTTTAGCTGACGTGATTTTTAACTCGGAATCTGAGTAGGTTATCCAGATTGACAGGTCATTCTTGTCGATTCTCCTCGGTATGTGGGGTTTTTTCAGCATGAACCTATGTGACTACGTGTTAGCATGCTTATGTGCTTTGTTTATCTTCATGCTATATGCTGCGTCTTATGTTCTGTCTTTTTTTATAGAAGTGATGTCCATGAGGAGAGGGCGAGGCAGTGGTCGAGGCCGTGGCCGGGGTGTTAGCTAAGGGAATGTTCCTATCCCTAATGTTGGGGATGTAAATGCTCCCCATGGACCTGTTGACGCGGTAGAGTTGTTACGTGTGCTGCTGGGTTCCATATGGCAGTTGGTTGAGCCCATTAGAAGTGAGATCGTTAGAGAGAGATAGTGCTGAGTCGAGGGCGACGGTGGCGATGAGAGAGTTCGGGCGTCATGACACTCCGATCTTTGCTGGGGATCTCGATCCTATTATTGCGACAGAGTGGTTGGAATTAGTGACCCAGATCCTTGATATGTTGTAGATAGCTGAGGACTAGTTGCAGGTTTCTTTGGCCACCTATCAGTCGAGAGGTAATGCTCACGCATGGTGGAAATATGCCAAGAACACTGTGGGGGTCACATGGGCAGCCTTTACGGGAGTTTTTTTGGAAAAATACTTTTCGACTTCAAAGAGGGACTTATACAGGGAGGAGTTCTACACTCTCACCCAGGGGGTAATGGATATCATGCAGTATGAGGCCGGGTTTACGAGCTTATTCTAGTTTATGCCAGAGTCAGTAAGCACAGATGAGCTGCGATCAATGAGGTTTGAGCGGGACTTGAGGCCGTTGATCAGGGAGCATGTGGTAGCAATGGGACTTCGTGTTTACAAAGCTGGTGGAGGTAGTAGCGAGGGTTGAGAATACTTTGACTATGATCTGAGTTTCCAGCGAGGACAGGACATAACTGAGTGGAGTAGAGGCGCAGTCAGGTGGGCGCTCCAACAAGAGGTAGAGGTCCTTCGGTCCTAGCTTCCATCCATCTGGATCACAGCAATTTTCAGTACCATCGCCATTGGTGGCTTTGTTTGGGAGGCCAGAGTAGAGAGAGTTGATTTGTTATCGATGCAGGTAACCTTGGCATCGTGTGGCAGATTGCCTACAGCCGAAGCTGACATAGAGTTTGGCACCAGTGCAGCCGCAGGGGAGGGAACTGCCAGTTTGCTACGGGTGTGGCTAGTCAGGACATATTCACAGGAACTGTCCTTAAGAAGGCAGTGCACCGAGCAGGGAAAGCACATCAGTGGGTTCGTATGTGCTAGGTCTATTTGAGTACCGACAGTAACATCCCATAGTTCAGACTTCCCGAGTGACAGATAGGGGAACTTCAGTTCAATCGGTACGGCAACCGACAGCGCCGAGTTCTGGTGGACAGGCCAGGTTGATGTAGAGTAAAGCATATGCCCTCATAGCTCCCAGTTCTTCTCGGGCACTGGCCGTGCCTGATGATGCAGCTATGCCTCTAGCGAGCAAATGTACTTTCTAAGTGTACAGAATTTGAGCCAATGTTCTTACTGACGTAACAGCATTGCTTTTTCCTTGTTGCATCTGTTTGGGGATTGGTGACGGACTCCGTGGACGATGTGCTGTGTTGAGGCAGTGGTTGGTGAGGATGTGAGGTTGGGGTGAGTTGTAGATCTCGTGTCTTCGAGATAGTTAGCCGTTGTTTAGAATGCCTGATCTTGTTTGACTATAACCTAGGAATGGTTTGATTAACCATCTCGTATGCCTGTGGAGATTGCGATCGACGGTTTGTTTTCTTTTGACCTTATGCTGAATTTTGGGGACAAAATTCCTTTAAGGGGGTAGAGTTGTGAGACCCTGACCTATTTTCTTTTTTGGCATTTTTCAACGCGTGTTTGGTATTTTTGTTGTAGCATGTTTTTATGCATTTTTATGCATGATCAGGCTTAGATATGCATGTGGGGTTAGTTCCTATGGCCATTAAGCATTGCGGTGCGAATTTTAAAAAAAATATTTTTGTGGACTATAAATATTTGGCGTTAGATATTTTCAAAACTTCTCAGCTAAGTTTTCTCATTTTTCTCTCTGCCTTATCTTTATCATCTCGGGGGCTGGGGCTCGATTTTTTACGATCCAACAGCGGATCCTTGCTATTGGAATGGTGGTCTACGCATCCATCCTGACAAAATTTTATTTTGACAAAGCTCGATTTTGTACGTGATTCGAGACATCGAGTTTTTAGCTCGCCGAGGTAGGATCCTAGACTATCAAAGGTCGAGTTTTGGTTTAAAACCATTTCTCATCATTTTTAGTGGTTAGAATCGAGTGTCAAGTGTTCCTTTCAAGGTTTGGGTGTTAGGCTTGGGCGTGTGTATGCCCGAGGGTGTTGGATGGAGTTTGGAGGGCGAAACCGTAGCTTGGAAGTTATCTTCGTATAAGGTCAGTCAATTGGATTGAAGAGATCAGTCGACTGGATCTTGGTTATTGATGTTCAGTCGACTGAAACGGTTCTATTTTGGGTCTTTAGTTTCCAGCGTGTTTTCAGTCGACTGGGGGTGAGGGTCTAGTCAACTGGGGTTCTATGTGTTATTTTTGTGGTTTTGTGGTTTGGTCCTTGGTTTCCAATTGGGTTTCGACGATATTCAGTTGATTGATATACATGATTAGTCGATTGAAATACTGTTGAATTCTTTTTGGGGTTCTGTTGGTTGGGTTATGGCTTCGGGGGTCGTGTTGTGGCTTTAGGTGTTTGTGTAGGTCATGTGAGACCCGGACCTGTCTCTTATTGAGATATTTATATATGTCGATGTGTTCCTTTCCATATATATACCGCTTGGTGTATGGTTTATGTTTTAAGTTGTAGAACGTCATATTTTGCATAGGTGCTATACATGTTATGCATGCGGGAGGGGTTCGGCTTGGTTGCCTTCTTTAGTTTTCTCTCCCGGCGACGACCACTTGAGCGGTGGTGAGCTCGCTCGAGCGGGCTGGTGGTAGAGTGTTGGTCCGAGAGGTGACCGCTCGAGCGGTGCTTGGGCGCTCGAGTGGTGGTGTAGCAGGGCCTATGTTGGCAAGGGGTCCGCTCGAGTGGTGCTTGGGCGCAAAAATCTATAAAAGCTATAAATATCTTTTGAAGACTCAAAATATCTTTTTCAAGCAAATCTCTTTCTCTCCACCTTTTCTCTCCCTTCTCTCTAGCTTTCGGGGGACCCGGGGCTTTATATTTTGTGGTTCGATAGTAGATCCTTGCTGTCGGTAACGTGGGCTTCATATCCATCCAGACGGATTCTCATTTTGACGCTGTTCAGTTTTGAGACGTCGATCTTTTAGCTCTCCGAGGTAGGATTCTAGACCCTACTACTGTATAAGGGTGATATATGTGATTATATGTATTTTCACCGGGTAGAAAATACATTAAATGTGATGTTTATGTTTTTAAACCTTGGTTTTGGGTGAAAGTGGATTTTATGCCTTTTTTCAATTTTATACATGATCTGGATATGTTGATATCCGTGGTTTTCAAAAGAAGGTTTGAAAACGAGGTGTTTTGTGAAAAACATACTTTTGGAGGTTTGGAGTTAACCCTTGTGGTTGTGTTTCAGTTTTGTGAAACTATGTTATTACATGCTTGTAGATCTTCATGTGGATAGATTGGATCACTTTTATACATGCGATATAAAACTACTTTGTGGGTTTTTTAAAATGTTTTTCATAGATGTACCGGGACAATGGGTGTGTTGGTTGAGTTGGGCTTCCATTGCTCATCGGTGTAAGTCCAAAAACATGTGCAGAGTAGGTCCCTACGTGCCTTCGAGTTAGTCCCCGTAAACGAGGTGGTTGGGTGCTTAGTACCCTCGGGCTCTAGTCTTGTAAACTAAGTGGTTGGGTGCTTAGTACCCTCGGGCTGTGGTCCCGTAAACTAAGTAGTTACATTATCGAGACTCCATATAGAGCTTGTCATTACATAGCAGACTATGAGTGGTTCTAAGGTAATGGGCAAGAGTCTATAGTTGTTACCTGTGTCTGTGTGGCAGAGTCGGTATATAGGATCTCATTTTATCTGGTTTTCTTCTCGGCTGTGTGACTCGAGTGGAGCATACTGTTTATTAGTGCTTTCCCTTAACTGTGGCATGATATCTATTAGGATGATATGCATAGTTTTAAGGAAGAAAATTGTCGTTTTTAGATGGAAAGCTTTTGGTTTTTGAGAGAAAAACCCTTTTTGGCTCTTATGGTTGAACCCGTGTGTGTGTGAATGCATAACATGCTTTATAGTTTTACTTTCTTTTCCTATTGGGCTTCGGCTCACGGTGTAGAATTTTGCTGTAACAATATTTTCAGGTAACCATGTGGAGTTGACCTAGAGGCTTGTGGCGATGGAGAGCTTGCTGTAGCTTTCCTATTTTAGACATGCACTTTTACATGTAGTGCATGTTTTAGAAGGCTAGTTTTGTACGCCTTGAGGTGATATATTTATTCATATGTGTGAATGCATATTTATTCATATATGTGAATGCATGTTTACACATATACCCTCACAAGGTGAACTGTGGGGATGTTTATCCAAATGATGTGGATGTTGAGTTGATGGTTTTTCAACTGCAAATCTTATTTTCTCAAATGGTGTTTTGGTGGGCTTTCACATGTCCATGGTGTTTGGGGCGTGACAACTTGGTATCGGAGTTCTGCGTTCGAATACCTAAGAGCCATGGGAAAGAGGGTACATCACCTTGTGAGGGTATATGTGTGCTTAACTGCATGTGTTCAAGAGTTTTCTATGAAAGCCTGTGTAGCATGATGATTGTGTATACGTGAGTATGGAGGTTAGACCTTAGTACTGATTAGTCTTGCCTTCGGGCATCTGGATTAACAAACTTGGGAGAAAAGTTAGAGACGCGTTTCGCGGACGTGATTTCTAGCTAGGAATCTAAGTAGGTTGTCCAGATGGACGAGTCTTTCTTGTTGGTTCTCCTCGGTATGTGAGATATGTGTTGATATGATCTAAGTGGCTATGTGTTAGCATGCTTATATGTGATCTATCTTTTACGTTAGCAATAACATGCTGTATGGATGCTTATCCTGTCATATTGCTTTCGTTTAGAGTTATGTCTACGCAGGGAGGACGAGGCCAAGGTCGAGGCCGTGGCTGTGGTTTTGGCCGAATGGATGTTCCAGTCCCAGATGTTGGGGATGCTAATGCACCCCAAGGACCTATTGGCGAGGGAGATCTGTTGCGTGAGATGGTCGGCTCCATCCGGCAATTGGCTGAGGCCACTAGGGAAAGGGAGAACATACCTGAGCCGAGGGCGACATTCGCGATGCGTGAGTTTCACCGTTTGGACCCTCTTACATTTTCTGGGGATCCCAACCCCATGGTAGCCACTGAGTGGCTAGAGCTGGTTACTAGGATTCTGGACACGCTTCAGATAGAGGAAGATGATCTGAGGGTTACGTTTGCTACCTTCCAGCTGAGAGGGAGTGCTCACATGTGGTGGAAGTATGCCAAGACTACAGTTGGGGGCACTTGGGAGGCATTCACGAAGGTATTTTTGGAGAAATACTTTTCGGCGACGTTGAGGGATTGCTACAGAGAGGATTTCCTTTTTTTGACGCAAGGGACGATGACTGTGATTGAGTATGAGGCAGAGTTTACTAGTGTATCCCGGTTTGCATAAGAGATTGTGCCCACTGATGAGTTCTGTGCGAAGCAGTTCGAGAAGGGTTTGAAGCCCGCTATTCGAGACAGAGTGGCTGCATTCAGGATGCGGGTTTTTACTTAGTTAGTGGTGACCGCCATGAAGGTGGAGGATATTCTGAACGAGACGCGTAGAGACAAGGACAGTAGAGGTCAGCAAGATGGGGGACGTAGGGATAAATGTCGATGGACATCTGGTCTAAGTTCTCATCCGGTGGGATCATATTCGCCATAGTCTTCTATATTCATGCCTTCCGTAGCTTCGACAGGAAGGTCATATTAGAGAGAGCTTATTTGTTTTAGATGCCAGCGCTCAGGGCATCGTGCGGCAGAATGTAGGAGTCCAACACCTGTTCAGGCACAGTCGCAGTCGCAGGCACAAGGGATAGGCCAGGAGTGTGTTTTGAGTGTGGCCAGTCGGGGTACATCCACAGGGACTATCCCAGAGGAGGGAGCATGTGGAGCACAGCTGGAGCGCCAGTTATTCCATCAGCCCAGAGACGCCAACTATCTAGGTTTGCAGAAGAGGGCACCTCGGTACAGTCGGGCAGACAGTCAGAGGGTTCAGGGCCACAGTGGACAGGCCAGAGCTTATGTTCTTGCAGATCCCAGTTCATCCAGAGCACCGGTCGTGCCCGATGCTACTGCTACCACCTCTATGACTAAAGGTACTCTTCTAGTCTATAGATCATCGGCCATTGTCTTTATCGACACCGAAGCATCACATTCATTTATATCATATGCTTTGCGGCTGGAAATGGGCTGGTTGGGTAGTACTTTGAGCATGGAGACCCCAGTCAGTAGGAGTGTGACGTTGAGTCTTGTCTGTAGATCCTGCGTGTTGGAGGTTGCCGGTCCTTGTTTAGGGTTCAACTTTATCATTCTAGACATGACCACGTTTGATGCCATCATAGGGATGGATTGGCTGACCACCTATTGTGCCTTTATCGATTGCGATTGACGAAGGGTAATGATTTGTACACCGGCAGGAGATTATTTTTTCTATGTGGGAGACTGGGATGAGGTTTTGATGACGATGTTGGGCACTGTGCGGAACTAGGGCAACCTGGATTTTCTCTTTTTAGCCCTCACGTTGGATGAGGAGGTTAGAGTTCGAGGAGAGTTACCTCCGGTGGTCTGCGACTATCCAGATGTCTTTCCAGACGATCTGTTTGAATTACCACCGAGTCGTGAGGTAGAGTTCTCAATTGATCTAATTTTTAGAGCTGCTCCCATATCTATAACGTCTCTTACCATTTTTCACCCGCTGAGTTGCATGAACTCAAGGTATAGCTTCAGGAGTTGCTAAACAGGGGGTTTATACGTCCGAGTACTTCGTCGTGGGGAGCTCTTGCTCTTTTTGCGAAGAAGAAGGATGGATCTTTGCATTTGTGTATTGACTACCGGAAGCTGAATCAGGTGACAGTGAAGAACAAGTATCCGATGCCGAGGATAGATGATTTGTTTGATCAGCTGAAGGGTTTGAGCTGCTTCTGGAAGATTAACTTGAGATCGGGTTACCACCAGTTGAGGATTAGGGACGCGAAGACTGCCTTCTGGACTCGCAATGGTCACTACGAGTTTCTGGTCATGTTGTTCGGTCTGACGAACGCACCAGCAACGTTCATGAGTTTGATGAACCGGATCTTTCATCAGTATTTAGATAGTTTTGTGGTGGTGTTTGTGGATGATATACTCATCTACTCACCCACTAGGGAGGCGCACGAGGATCACCTGTGGATAGTACTATAGATTTTGAGAGAGCATTGTTTGTACGCGAAGTTCGACAAGTGTGAGTTCTAGATGCCTTAGGTGAGGTTTCTTGGACATGTTGTGTCGTCAGATGGGGTATTAGTGGATTCATCGAAGACAGATGCCGTGACTGGTTGGGAGCGACCGAAAAGCATCTTTGAGATTCGTAATTTTTTGGGTTTAGCAGGGTAATATCGGCGGATCGTGAAGGATTTTGCGAGACTTGCTACACCGATGACGCGTCTAATGCGAAAAGGAATTGTGTTTGTTTGGAGTGAGTCCTGTGAGTCGGCATCCCAGGAGCTGAAAATGAGGTTGACTAGCGCGCCAGTGTTGATCATTCCAGAGTGAGGCTTGGGGTATACAGTATACTGTGATGCATCACATGACGGTATGGGCTGTGTTCTGATGCAGGAAGGAATGGTTGTAACCTATGGTTCTCGATAGTTGAAGATGCACGAGAAGAACTACCCGACACACAATCTGGAGTTGGCAGTCGTGGTCTTTTCCTTGAAGACATGGCGTCACTATCTTTATGGTGAGCACTTTGAGGTTTTTTTCGATCATAAGAGTTTGAAATACTTATTTTCGCAGAAGGACCTGAACTTGCGCCAATGACGATGGATGGAGCTATTGGAGGATTATGACTTTGACTTGTAGTACCATCCAGGGAAGGCCAACATTGTGGAAGACGCTCTCAGTAGGAGATCTCACAGGTCGTTAGCTTCTGTGGCTATGCGTAAGTGGGACATGCTTGGAGACATCGGGGAGTTTGATCTATGTCTCAGGGAGACAGCGATGGGTGCCACTTTGTTTTTAGTAGTTATCCGACCAGCATTGTTAGCACGTCGTGCTAGAGCTTCAGCAGACGGATCAGGAAGCTCAGATGTACGAGATCGAGTTGCAAGTGGAGAGGATACAACAGGATGGGTTGTGGGTTCATATTAGAGTCTGAGGTTGGCAGGGAGGTTGTTTGTGTCAGAGTCATGCCAAGCTGATCTACTACGTAAGTGTCATCATTCTCGCCTTGCAGTACATCCTGGAGGCATAAAGATGTATCATGACCTACGTCGTTAGTTCTATTAGATGGGAATGAAGAGAGACGTGATCGAGTTTGTTTCTCGGTGCCTTACCTGTCAGAAGGTGAAAGCAGAACAGCAGAGACCGGCGAGCTTGTTACAGCCATTACCGATAGCCGAGTGGAAGTGGGAGAACGTCACGATGGACTTTGTGTCAGGATTTCCTCGATCACCTAGGGGACACGACGCCGTATGGGTTGTCGTTGATAGGTTGATGAAGTCTGCACACTTTCTCCCCATCCGCATGAAGGATTCAGTGGAGAGACTGAGTCAGTTGTATATCAGAGAGATAGTTCGATTGCATGGAGTGCCAGTCTCTATTGTTTCTGACTGAGATCTACACTTCACATTGCACTTTTGGCAGAGTCTTCAGGAGGCTTTGGGGAGGAATTTGATGTTCAATCCTACATTTCACCCCTAGACAGATGGTCAGTCGGAGAGGACTATACAGATTTTGGAGGATATGCTGAGGGCTTGTATTCTAGACTTCAGAGGTTCTTGGGAGGACCATCTACCGTTGGTAGAGTTAGCATACAACAATAGTTATCAGTCAAGTATTGGGATGGAACCGTATGAGGCTTTGTATGGTAGATCGTGTAGATCGCCCGTGTGTTAGACAGATGTGGGAGAGACCACAGTCTTGGAACCTAACACGGTGCGAGAGACAATGGAGAAGATCGCAGTGATACGCCAATGCCTTTTTACAACACTGAGCCGCGAGAAGAGTTATACAGATCAGAGGAGATGACCTTTGGAGTTTGCTGTGGGAGATCACGTGTTTCTGAAGGTCTCGCCACATTGAGGATTGATGAGGTTTGGTTGTAGCGGGAAGCTGTCACCGCGTTTCATTAGACCTTTTGAGATCCTTGACAGAGTTGGAGAGGTTGCATACCGTTTGGCTTTTCTGCCTTAGTTAGCATCTGTGCATAATGTGTTTCACATTTCTATGCTTCAAAAGTATGAGCTTGATCATTCTCATGTGTTAGATGGGGCTAAACTGTGGGTTGATGAGGATACCACTTATGAGGAGTGTCCAGTGAGAATTCTTGATACAATGGAGCAGGTATTACGGGGGAGCACAATTTCTTATGTCAAGGTCCTATGGCTTCATCACGGGGTTGAAGAAGCTACATGGGAGCTTGAGTCTGGGATGTGTGCTAGATACCCGAATCTGTTTACCTCATGACCTTATTGCGAATTTTTGGGGTGAAATTCCTTAAGGGGATAGAGTTGTGAGACCCGGACCTGTCCCTTTTTGAGATATTTATATAGATCGATGTGTTCCTTTCCATATATGTACCTCTTGGTGTATGGTTTATGTTTCCAAATGTAGAACAACATGTTTTATATAGGTGCTATACATGTTATGCATGTAGGAGGGGTTCGACTTAGTTGCCTTCTTCGGTTTTCTCTCCCAGCGATGACCGCTCGAGCGGTGGTGAGCTCTCTCGAGCGGGCTGGTGGTAGAGTGTTGGTCCGAGAGATGACCACTCGAGTGGTGCTTGCGCACTTGAGCGGTGGTGTGGCAGGGCCTATGTTGGCAAGGGGTCCGCTCGAGCGGTGCTTGGGCACTCGAGCAGTGGGTCCTGGGCGCGAAATTCTATAAAAGCTACAAATATTTTTTGGAGACTCAAAATATCTTTTTCAAGCAAATCTCTTTCTCTTCACCTTTTCTCTCCCTTCTTTCTAGCTTTTGGGGGACTCGAGGCTTTATTTTTGGTGGTTCGATAGAGGATCTTTGCTGTTCAATTTTAAGACGTCGAGCTTTTAGCTCTCCGAGGTAGGATTCTAGACCTTACTGTTGTATAAGGGTGATATATGTGATTATATGTGTTTTCACCAGGTAAAAAATACATTAAATGTGATTTTCATGTTTTTTAACCTTAGTTTTGGGAAAAGGTGAGTTTTACGCCTTTTCTCAGTTTTATACATAATCTGGATATATTGATACTCGTGGTTTTCGAAAGAAGATTTGAAAACCAAGTGTTTTTGTAAAAAATATGCTTTTGGATGTTTGGAGCTAACTCTTGGGGTTGAGTCTTGATTTTGTGAAACTATGTTATTAAATGCTTGTAGATCTCCATGTGGATGGGTTGGATCACTTTTATACATGCGATGTAAAACTATTTTTTGGGTTTTTTTAAAATATTTTTCATAGATGTACCGGGACAATAGGTGTGTTGGTTGAGTTAGGCTTCCATTGCTCCTCGGTGTAAGTTCAAAAACGTGTGCAGAGTAGGTCCCTACGTGCCTTCGGGTTAGTCCCCGTAAACGAGGTGGTTGGGTGCTTAGTACCCTCGTGCTTTGGTCCCATAAACTAAGTGGTTGGATGCTTAGTACCCTCGGACTGTGGTCCCGAAAACTAAGTAGTTACATTGTCGTGACTCTGTATAGAGCTTGTCATTACAAAGCAGACCATGACTGGTTCTAGAGTAATGGGTAAGAGTCTATAGTTGTTACCTGTGTCTGTGTGGCAGAGTCGGTACGTAGAATCTCATTTTATCTAGTTTTCTCCTCGATTGTGTGACCTGAGTGGAGCATACTGTTTATTAGTGCTTTCCCTTAACTGTGGCATGATTTCTATTAGGATGATATGTATAGTTTCAAGGATGAAAATTGTGATTTTCAGATGAAAAACTTGTGATTTTTTTAGAGAAAAACCCTTTTTGGCTCCTGTAGTTGAGCTTGTGTGTGTGTGATTGCATAGCCTGCTTTATAGTTTTATTGTCATTGCTTATTGAGCTTCGGCTCACAGCGTGGAATTTTGCTGTAAAAATATTTTTAGGTGACCATGTGGAGTTGACCTAAAGGCTTGTGGCGATGGAGAGGTTGCTGTAGTTTTCCTGTTTTGGACATGTAGTGCCAGTTTCAGAAGGATGGTTTTGTATGCCTTCAGGCGAAATATTTATTCATGTATGTGAATGCATGTTTACAGCTTATGAGAGTTAAACTGTAGGAATTTTTATCCAAATGATGTAGATGTTGAGTTGATGGTTTTCCAACTGCAAATCTTATTTCTCAAATGGTGTTTTGTTGGGGTTTCATGTGTCCATGGTGTTTGGGGCATGACAGGTGACATGCTTGGTTAGATGTGGGTGTGGTACACGGGTAGGTGCATGGTGTTTGTACTTTGTTGGGTGCGGGGCATGTTTGGGCCAGTGGTTCTATTTGGGGAAAAGGTGGTGTTTTGTGAAAATTGTGGTTTAAAAGGCTTTTGAGTTGGCCTTCATGTTAGGGTTGGTTTTGTGGGTTGTTGGTTATCCATGTGAGTGGACATTGAGTTATGTGACTGGTGGTGTCTTGTTGTGAAGGTTATACGTGGCTTTATGCATTTATAATTCTAATTCTATTTATGTATGTTATAAGACGAAAATGTGGTCTTATATGATTTTGAAGCATAAGACGGAAATGTGGTCTAATGTGATTTTGAAACTTAAGACAGAAATGTGGTCTTATGCAATTTTAAAACTTAAGACGAAAATTTGGTCTGATAGGATTTTGTAATGGGGGACAAAAATGTGGTCCGATGAATGTTAGCCCTGGCTAATGGTGGACGAAAATGAGGTCCAATATATGTTAACCCTGGTTAACGATGCACTTGTGTGCGGGTATCTGAAGGAAGGAAACGTGGTCCTAACGATGCACTTGTGTGCGAGTATCTGAAGGACAAAAACGAGGTCCTGAAGAGGCATGTGTTGCGTGTGTTGCATGTGGTGCGTTGGGTGAATTGCATGGATTGCATGAGTGATCTTCAGTTGTTGAGCTGTTGTTGTGGCTTGTGAGTCAATTTAAATATGTATACATGTGCTGCATATATATACATATTCTCTTTGAGGCTCATACGAGTCGTGTTATCAAACCTTTTTCAAATTGTTTTACTGGCTCTGGTGAGTAGTGATCTAAAATCGTTTTCAAACAATTTTAGGACTTGAAAGAGAATCGAAATATGCACCTCGTTTCCAAGCATGTTTAACTTATAGTTCATGATCTGCCTAGTTTTCGCTGAGCTTTGGCTCATGGTGTAGAATTTTAAATATTTTTCAGGTACCGGTCACGTAGGTTGATCTGGTTGTGCCGGAGAGGTGAAAGATCTGTAATCTTCCTTTTTTTTCTTTTGGAACATGTATGCTATAACATGTTTTTTCGGTGTTAGAACCGTGTTATGTAACCCTTTTGGCGATTATATATAATGCATGTATGTTTTATATTGAGAGTGTATTCTCGGGTTGGGTGTTATGTTTGATTGCTTGGGGGTGTTTCATGTGGCCCGGAGTTTGGGGCTTGATAAACAACCTCTGGTAATGTCCTAAATTGTCCATTTTCATTAGCGCTTTTTGGTACATATGCATTTTTGCTAACAGACGATACTTTCCACCATTTGTTTCATTGGATCTAGGTAAAATGGTTTTCCACCTCCTCCTTTACAATTTCTTGATATAAGAATCTGTCGAAACCTCAATTAAAGAAAAGTGCATATAAGGTTAGATTCTGTAGTGACCCGGACCTTTTCTAATTTTGAATTTCAATAAAAGCATGTTTACTATGTTTTATGTAGATATTTGGAGAGTGAGAATTAAGATTTAGTCTCGAGCTTGTATGTGTTCGTTTGTGAAAGTTAAAGGTGGAAGTTTTGCAAAAAAAAATGTGTAGCTGGATGACATGTTGTGCATGTATGACTCAATTTCAGCCTTAGTAAGTAGGAATTTCAGCTTAGGGTTGACCGCTCGAGCGGTAGGGTCACCGCTCGAGCGGTGAGGTGGCAGAGAGTTTTCGGCTATGGGACCGCTCGAGCGGACTCTCGCGGACCTGATATTTTAAAAAGGGCGTGGACCTTATTTTTTTTTATTTTCTCCTTATGTCTCTCTCTCTAAAGCAAAGGATGAATGTTAGGGTTTGGGTTTGAGAGGTAATAGGGGCTTGTTTGGGCTTCTTGGAGTGGGTTTCTTCGCCTTCCTCCCGATGGTTCACCAGTTAAGGACTCGATCTTAGCTTTGGAGGCATTGTTCTCACCACGTGGTTGGAGATCCAAGTGATTGGAGCTCATCCGAGGCCTTTTCTTACCGATCTAGCGTTAAAAGGTAGGATCCAAGACCTTCTTTGAATATTTAAATGATATGTGTCGCATTTTCTCATTTATGAACATGATGATCTAAAATTTGTGGTTTTCAAAACCTTAAGTTTGAGATCGGGGATAATAAGGGTTAAATCTTGTATTTATGGAGGATTTAGCATTATCTATCTTGACATTGTTTTATCTTGTGATTTGGGGTGACAAATATGAAATTAAGGTTTGTAGTTTGCGGTTAAACCATGGATATTGGGGTTTTTGGGTTTGAAGGTGTTGTATGACGAAATTGACATGATTAATGGTTAAATTGAAGGTTATTATTGCCTATCATGATTTAATTCCATGAATCCTTGTAATGTATTTTAATATCAAGTCAAGTGTTGAGTAAAATCAATGAATTTGTGAATTTGAAGTCACATGATGACTAATTCGGTTTTGAGTCGAGAACAATGGAAAGGTGAATGATGAAATTGTGTAGTGAAATGTGTTGGTGAGAGGAACCATTTGGGTTGGACTCACGTGTGCGTGTGTTGTGTTATGATATGTTAAAAAGGACCGATTTCAAAATTATTTAAGGTTGGGCATGAGTTTCTCCTTGGTGAAAGTCCAAAAAACTGTGCAAATTGGGTTCTCTGTCCGCCGGCTAACAACCGGGAAAGGACGTAATCAGGTTCTCTACCCGCTGGCTGATGACCGAAAAAGGACGTAGTTGGGTTCTCTACCCACCGGCTAGTGATCGGGAATAGATGTTAGTCGTGTCGGGGTATAGAACGTACCGTTACCTCACGGGGCCCGTGTGGCTGGATTGAGGGTAATGCTACATGGGTCTATATGTCCATCCGGCGCCGGTGCCTAAAATCTAAACTATAAATTGATGAAACTCGAAACGAGTTGGTAAAGCATGTGTAAGTGTGTGCGAGTAGTGATGAACTTGAGTCTGAGACACTTTAATTTAGTAATATGACAAGATGATGAAATGGTTTGGGTTAATTAAGAATAGTAAGATTAATGAATTAATAGTAAACGATGAATATTCCTATGAGTATGAAACAAAAACATGGAGTAGAAATCTTTCTTCATGAATCCCGGTTATGCAAGAAAAACTCATTTCGAAACAAATACTATAAAGTGATTAAGTTTATTTGTGTATCTTACGTAACCATCATCGCATATCATGCATATATTCAATCTTAGTCTTGTTCCTATGAGCTTCGGCTCATATTATTTAACAACATTTTAGGTGACGGCGGAAAGAAGGCCATGGAGTAAGACCGATGGTCGATAGCTTTTGGGAAAGTTAATAGGATTACATCATTTCTTTGAATAATTAGCTTTGGAGAAATGAAAGTGTATAAATGTAACCCTTCTTTTGAATGGTTGGATTAATGTAATTTTGAACCAAACTACTGTTGTAAAACCTTAGGGTCATACATTTATATGATGCATGCATGTCAAGACGCTATTATTTTGTTTGAGCTAGTGTTTCGATCTTCCAGGGAATGATTTTGGCAAAAACATTTGGTTTTTAACGGATGAAAATTTTGTTTTCAATTACATATTTTCCTCCTTGGGTTTTATCCTCTCAAAACAGGTTTAGAAAAATCAATCATTTGAATCAAGTTTCCAAGGATATAATTGTTTTTCCACAGTTTTTAAGCAAAAACTCTCGGGTGTGTCACCGCTCGAGCGGTGGGGTGTCCACTCGAGCGGTCTCCGCTGGATTACATTGTTGAAAATTGTTATGAATTAAGTTTTCACAATTGGTCTTGAGGCTCAAATGGGTTATTCAAAGAGATAGTTTCTGAAGGAAGGGCCTCCACATCTGGTTGGTTCGAGATTTATATTTGGTTTATATTATTAGAATGGGTCTGGGGTGCTATAAATGGTATCAGAGCACTAGGTTCTAATACCTAGGAACCGTGGAGGGTGGGGGGGGGGGGGTTAATCCATTACGTGAGCGTTGCATTGATGTGTGACATTCATGACCTGG